>VXAV01007057.1:363560-378911 GCA_013399715.1 Alectura lathami | reverse complement strand
AGAGTTTAAAAAGAACTCATATCATCATATTAAAAAAAAAAAAAAAAAAACAAATTTAATATCAAGATCTACTGTAAAAATGTTAAAGGAAGATTTGCTACGGATATCATCATCTTTGTGTATTTACCTATAGAGATTTTCTATGTTTCATTAATAATGCTCTAAGAATGGTAATAGCAGCACCTCTTAATCAAACCTGGTGGTTTTTCTTTTTTTTTTTTTTTAACCTTGTGGCTCATCCACTCCATACAACGAAAAAAGAAGATTGTCCTGTGACATTCACCTCATGAAGGCAAAAAAAAAAATTGCACATATTTATTGCTTTGAACATAGCTAGTATTAGTGCTCCTTACCCTACTGCAGATCCCCCTTTGCTCAAAGAACTTTTCTGTCTAAGGAAAAGGATTTAAGAGCTACTGCCTTGTGCTGCAGGTCCATCTTCTCGTGCTCCAGCAAGGACACCAGAAAGGATAGGCAGTTTTGTCTATTAAAGCATTTTCTTCGTATTTCCAGGGAGTTAATACAGCCTTTTGGGAATGATAGGTTTGCAAAGTTTATCTTATTTACAGATAGTTCAGCTACCACCCCAAGGTATTACATCGCACAAGATTTTGACACATCTGAGGCAGGCTCAGACTTCTAGGCCTATGAGCCTTTCTTTCAGCATAGGCAGGCCTGTGAGTGTAGAAAGACCATGATCTACAAATGAGATCCTAACTTGGGCAATTAGATTAAATACCCGCAATAAAAATGGAATGGTTACACCTCTCAGTGTGCAGCAACAGGATGAAAATTAAGTACATCATGTACTAAGTTAACTAGTGTGCTGTTCAACAACTAAAACCAAGAGTGATAATCACTGTGGTTAAAGCAAGTGGTTTCCACAAAGCCTAACATAGTTCAACTGTCTCTGCAAGTCCCATAAGCAAAGTAGGAATATTAATTTCAAAGTTGAGTTAGTGTGACAGTAACTGAGGGAAAAAAAAAAAAAGGCAGATTAAGAAAAACAAGGCAAATTCACCAATATAATTTTGCTTTATAGGGGTGGGAGCTGGTAATGATAAATCAGAGAATAGTTTAATTTGGAAGGGCCTTCTGGAGAGCGCCTGGTTCAGTTCCCTACTCAAACCAAAACTGCTTCATATCTACTCAACTGAAGGCGATAGCCACCGCAGGCCTAAGCTGTAACTTTTCCCTAGACTCTGAAAATCTGGTGCCATTGCATGATCCCTGGGTAACACGCCTACCAAATTAATTCAATTCAGAAAGGCAGTTGAGGAACTGTTCTCTCAGATTGCCTATATATGGACACAGCTTTCACCTTTAACCCATTTTGTTTTATTCAGTTGTGTGGTGGTAGTTTAAGATAGCGTATTTGAATAACATTTATCAAATCAGATGAAGTAGTGTCCAGAGATCTTTAATTATGTCTTAATTAGGACTGGACATACACTGTGATCTATATGATGGTCCAAGCAACTTTTTATAATGGTATTTCTTGAGTGATAACTGTCCTTGGAAACTAATAACCTCAGAAACAATTACAGAAAACCCTTAAGAAAAAGCAATTCTTTCTGCAAACATTCTTCCTACTACACAATTCATTAAAATAACCAGGAAAAGCAAAGAAAAATTATTAGCACAGGCAAGGGCAATTTAATATTTTACTTTAGTAGAAACACATTTTTTGACACGTTTACTTGGCTGTAATTATTATCATCTTGAATTAAGAAAGCATGTGTAGGAAATGTTTTTTCAATCAAATGATCAAGAAAGATAATCCAAAGTGCTCTACATCCAATGTTGCAATTAATTCTCTTAAGCTTTACCTTTATTCTTCTTAAGAACACTGAAATGCTGTGAACTGTACCTTATCCAGCTGTAAGTATTACCTTGTATGTCACCATGGGAGCAAAATAAAGCATTGTACCTAAAGAAGGGTGGCCAGCAGGGAGAGGGAGGTCATTGTCCTCCTCTGCTCTGCCCTCATGAGGCCCCGTCTCGAGTACTACATTCAGGCCTGGGGGTCCCAGCACAAGAAAGACATGGAGCTGTTGGAGCAGGTCCAGAGGAGGACCACAAGAATGATCAGAGGGTTAGAGCACCTCTCCTGTGAAGAAATGATGAGGGAGCTGGGTTTGTTCAGCTTGGAGAAGAGAAGGCTCCAGGAGACCTCATTGCGGCCTTCCAGTACTTGAAGGGAGCTCGTAGACAGGAGGAGGAGTAACTTTTTGCATGGGTTGACAGCAATGGGACAAGAGGGAATAGTTTTAAACTAAAGGAGGGGAAATTTAGATTAGATGTTAGGAGGAAATTTTTTACTCAGAGGATGGTGAGGCCCTGGCACAGGCTGCTCAGAGAAGCTGAGGGTGCCCCATCCCTGGAGGCGTTCTAGGCCAGGCTGGAAGGGGCCCTGAGCAGACTGATCTAGTGGGTGGCAACCCTGCTCATGGTAGGGGGACTGGGCCTAAAATATCTTTAAGGTCCCTTCCAACCCAAGACTTTATATGATTCTATGAGTACGTGTAATGCCAAGAATGATATTAAACACAGCTAATGCTTTCTTTCTTTTTCATTAAATTTATTGACAAAGATGCCATTCTTCTTCAGTAGGCAATACACCTAAAAAAATTCTGTTGTTATTACAAAGTTATGGAATAAAGACTGATGATACCCTTCTACAGACTAGCATTTGGAATGTACTTGTAAAACCATATGCAGCAAAAGTCAAAATATGCCTGGAGCAAAATGTTATCACAATACTTATTAATTAGAAAAGCAAGATTTGATACATGATTTAGGTATACACACAATGTGCCTTTCAGTATGTCATGGCAGGCAGCATTTTATAACCAGCTTGCCTTTCATAAATTAAAGCTTTAATATTAGATAATGCACATACCACTGTGTACATTATTACATAATAATAAATGCATTTAATCAAACTGAGCAATTTTTATTACGATTAACATCATGAGATGTGCATGTAAATGGATACGTATGCAAACATGTTTCTTATAGAAGGTCAAATGATGTTTTGAGATACTGCACAGATAGCTGAACATTAAATTCCTTTTCAAACATTAAATTTCATTTGGAACAAGTTGACCACTCTCTTTTACACTGTGACCTTAAATAGCTGATTGTTGTAGTGTTAGCCATTTGTCTATGAAAACAAAAATGGATTTTGGATGGCTTCCAGAATCTCCAGAAATTATGTATCAATGTAAAATGGATTATATGTTTTTTACAATGAGGAGCCCAGCCTGTCAATTTCATTATTTCTCTTCTTGATGTGTACACAGGATATACACTATCCTTTTGAAACCTAAAGGTCAGCTTTACACGGTGCCAATTAAGTGGATAACTCACAGCGCAGCACCTTCCCATTCATTCTGTTATTTCTGCTGGCAATGTTAAAAATGAGTAACACTTACTGCTCTGTCCGGTATTGAGTTTCTGATTCACTCTGACAGGATACCATTAGCAGTTATTCAGACTTTTGCCAGATACTAAATTTAGTTACATTATCTTTAAAGGTAATACTGAATAATACTGAACAATTTTGTTGGAATATTGAACACAAGTTAATTTGCCCTGATGTGAGTGAAAGTCAACAGCTTGCAGGAAGCCTTAACAAGACATAAAGCTGTTGTTCTGGAGTAATAATATTTAAACAGGAAAGATTTAAACAGGTTTAAAAATAATAGTCAACAGCTGCCTGTGGTATTTGGGCAACTTAGAGAATCTACACTAACAAAGAGATATCTCTAAAGGATCTTGTTTTGTCAGCTTTGAGAGTTTGTTGTCTTTTTTTGTTTGTTTGTTTGTTTTTTGTTTGTTTCCAAGCACTCTTGAGTAGCCTATCCAATTGAAAACATTTGCCAATCAGAAAAAAATTTCAGTCATGTAATCAATGATGAAAACCATCCTAGCAGATGTTGTACCATCATGTCATATGAACTGCAAGTGCAAATTAATTCTGTTACAATAACCTAAAAAACTGTACCACATCCTAAGGGAACTATTTCACACAGTAAAATTACAAAGTAAAAATCTTAACCTCTACACTGTTAGGAGACTTCACAGTTATACAACGCAAAAAAAAAAAGGTAGAGTGGGAAGGAATTGAAAATAAAAACAGTAGAATGGACCATTCTAGTTTCAGGCATTCTCCTAGAGTTAGCTTGTAGCAACAGGTATGTATTTAGAAATGTATGTAGCTATTTACAGTCTCAAATATTTTTAAAGATTCATTCTGTCTCTAAGTATTTACATATGATTTGAAATCTTTAGAATTACCATCTTTAAGTGAGACTGAGGATCAAAAACCAGCCAGGCAAGTGCTTTATGCTTTGTATAAAAAGAAAACTTTTCCCAGTTCTAACCTTCCACTGTTATTTAAAACACACAGAATAATTTTTTTGACAGCTTGCAGAAAATTCTCAAAAAAAAATTACCTAAAATTGCTTTTACTTACCAGGGGTATGCAAATATCCTGTCTTCACATAAATTGAATTTACAAATTAGATATCTGTATGGAATTCTAACTTCAGACCATGCAAAAAATAATTCTTGGACAGTAACTAAACCTGTTCATATAAAGAATAACAAAACAGATTGTGCCTAAACTGCAGTCCTCAATGCATTACCCCTCAAAAAATTGCTTTCTTTTTAAAAAGGAGAAAGAAATATGCCTTCTTTAGAAATGGGTTTAATGAAAGTTCTGGTACTACCCACAAATCTTCTTAGCCCCAATGAAAAGCAACTGACATTCTGTTTCTTTACGTATTATTTTTGCAACACACTCATGGGCATATCCACTAATTTATAGGTATGCATAAGCACTTTCAGGCTCCCAAACACATGGAGACTGTTGAAGCATCTGTCAAGACCAATAATAAAAATCAAGAAATGCAAAATCAAGTTTTTAGCTATTAAAGTTTTTATAAATCCCAAACGTTACAGTCTTACTTGCCTATTTTTCAGTTTTTTGAATTCCAATAAACCTACAATGGCAGGTTTACTGCTAACTAACTCTTTAATCTACCACCTTCTGTCCCAATAACCAGACACCAACATAATTTTGACATTCAATGAAAAGTATATCCATACAATCTGCACATGCAAAGTGCTTTTTCAGTATATCAGGTTTTTTTTTTTCCTATGAACTACAATTCAGCTTGTGTAAACTACATGAGACTCTAATAACAGATGACAGAACCACGAATTTTGTGGTTTTAACCAGTAACTGCATTACAGTTAAAAAGCCAAAGCAAAACATTACCACACCTGTACTGGTTTCTCAGGATTCTTGTTACCAAATACAGACTCATTCTGGAATCACTACATGAAACTTGAAAGGTAAGCATGTGTCTTCCAGGAAGCTGACTGGAAAACAACAATAATGTTAAAAATATTTTAACTGATTGTCGTCAGTTTTGTATTTCTGGAAGACAGTAAGTGAGACAGCTGGCATATATAATCAGTAGGGAAAGAGGACTCCGTCATTATTTAAAAGCACAGTTCCCAGAATATTTGGGGAAGCAAATGGATAGCAGGCAAATCTGTAGAAAGTGGAAGGCAAAAAAAAAAAAAAAATTGAATAAATGGAAAAGCACATCAAAAACTGTGGTTTGGAAACATTGGTGGAAGAGATAATATTACTTGCCCTGCTTCTTGGAAGATGAAGCCAGCAACAAATCAAAAGAATCCTGTTAGAAGGGAACTAGGTTTCCTGGACAAGACCAAGGCCAATACAAAAACCCCCATCTACATCATCCAGAAATGCTGACATGTCTGGATACAAAAAGATCTGGAAGAAGGAATTTACCTCGTTGTAACAAGACAAGATTGCCTAGGCTTTTAATTCAACAAGATTTTGCCTGAAATCATATGGAAGCACAATAAAACTGTCTTTCCTAGGCCAACTTGTTGGCTAGGTTAAAAAGAATTGTAAATATTTTCCTTAATTGAGAAAAATATATTGTATTACATGGCACAAATATGTCTGCCTGAAGACTATTTTAAAAAGTGGTTTAATTTCTAGTTTGCTATCAAATGAGCATAATTATCTGAGTGCACAGACAGGCAATTGCTGTGAGGTAGTGGTGTGCAGAACTGGTGCATGGAACCCCTTCCCCTCCATCCCCAGCAGCCTATGTCATAAGAAAGATTATTTTAGTTATACTGATCAGATTAGAAATAGACATGGATTGTTCTCAAGACATTAATTTGACCTGTAGAGCCTTGTCCAGAAAATAGCTATCAGTGAGTTCATATATTTCATGATTTCTCTTATCTTCTAATCCATATTCATGCCAGCAACCCCACTATAGAAAATGGGATATGGGGGTGCTTAGGTGGGTAAAAAAAAAATAAAAATTAAGAAATGGTTTACTGGCTTGTATTTGGATTACTCACACAATAAATGAGTTTTGTGATTATAGTCATAGCTAGTAATGTTCTTTTTGTGTTTCAGTCAGAATTCTGTGATCCAGCCTTGGACAACTGGATGATCTGGGGATTTCCATAATCTTGTCATGAAAATCTCTGCATAAAAGATTAGGTGGTTCAGCTTTGTTCAGTGAGAAGCTATAGTCCACTACACCCAGCCCAGCCTCATTCTCGAGAACAAAGATTGCAGTACCTTAAGACAGCTTTATCTCATTTGCCAGACTGACATTAAGATGGCTATCTTCATAATGCTGTGGAATAACTGTGGAATTAAAGATTAACTTTCCCTTTACAGAATCTTACTTTTCCAACTAATCAGGATGGCACTAGTAGATCCAATTTTACATTTTATATGTGCAATAAGACAGACAATTCCAAACTTCTAAATATTAAAGTAGGCTGCCTTTGTTCAGCTTTCTCATTGTATTTCCTGAAAGTTACATGTCATCTTCCTTTAGCAAATGCTTCTAAAAAATATTTTGCTAAACAGTTTTCTCTCTATCAGAACAGGTGAACAGGTTGTTACTCTAAGAGAAGGAAATCTTTTTTGGATANATAAGTGCAAATAGCAGACAAAATGGTAAGAATGTTAAGTTAGCTAGGCAGTTCTTCCACTCCCCTCCACAGTACTACCACTCTTTATCAGAAGTTTTGCATTCCTTATGCATTTTGACATTATGAACTAATGCCTAAAAGCTTCATCCTTTAGCCATTGTCAAACTAAGTGCTGAATGGATCAATAAATACAAATATTAAATCTTGAGCACTTATCTTCAAAATTCTTTGCAAAAAGTTTAATTCTTATAACTTCCTTTCCTCAGCTGAAGAATTATGGAAATAATTGAATCATGGGCAGTACAAAACTTGGTACAAGTATGTTACATGTGCATCCTTTTGTATTTAAGCACAGAAACGGACAAACCTAGCTCAAAGTCAAACGCAGTTATTTCACGTATGTGTGTACAGGGGAGAGGGATATATGATATAACCTACTCTGCCTATATTCTAACCTGTAATGTTCACTGTCTCCCCATGTGGCCTCCACATTGGCTTCTCCTGGGCAAGGTTCTCCATTTTTCTTCAACAACTTAATGACCTGCTTTGGCATTAATGGTTTTGTATGGTCAAACACCTCAAACCACTCTGGAAAATGCAAAGGAAATTAAACAGCAAGAATGTTTTCAAACCATCTGATCTTGGTGGATGTCGTTCTAGCACATGCAAAGAATTGGCTGACACAAATTCTAAGTCATCGATAGTGCTTTGAGAGCGCACAGAATGTGCATGAATTATCAAATGATTGGATAAAGTCAAAGACAATGGTGACCTCTAATAAGTGACATGAGAGGTCTTTCCTGATGAAAATACTGAGCAGAAGGTAAGAAGTATCTAAAAATCCCCAGAGAAATACCTATTGATCAAAATGGATCAACTTACCTAATGTAGTTCTGAACGGTTTTGTCTGTTGAGATTACTCAGTAGTTTTAGTCAGTTATTTCTTTAGAGCAGAGATGAGAAGTGCAAATAACTACCTTTTATGTAACAGCTCTGAAGTTAGACTGTTCATGCAGACTGTGAGAAACGTCTGCTTCTCAGCCCTATCTCTTAGAAGAGTTCCTTAAGACATTGTAAGCTATCTTGCTAGATCAGAGTAAATCTGCCTCTTGTTAAAACTTTTATGCTTTGTATCACATAATAATATTAAGACAAAGACCAAGCATAACACACCGTCTTGGCACAAAGACAGGACATGAAAGCATTAAGGAAAAAAAAACGTCTAGGTTTTGGCATCTTCTCCTCCTGCAGTTGGTTTAGGATTATAAAGTATCAAGTACGCTAAACATTTGTTCTTAGAATACCACATTCATTTTTGATTTGTCCAGGATAAACCCTTGAAATTAGTATTAGTATCAATATAGATAAATAAAGTAGAGCTTTATAAGCTTTAGCAACTTTTACTGACACCTCAAATTTGTATTCTCTGGAGTTAGCACAACTCTCGATATAAAGTGCTAAACTTTTAGATTATAATGGAAATTGTAGCTTTACTGTCTTGGTTGGTCTGCATGATCTTATAACCTATGAAGTCCAGCAGGCATGCTTCTGTCTAAAACTCAGTTATTTTCTTTTGATAGCTTATTTACTGAAGTCCCAAAGAAAAAACGCATGTTCTGTGCACTTGCCTAGAGGAAATTAAAAGAAAAAAGCTATGAAGCCTGAGAGAAAAAGGCAGCCTTAGAAGAGAAAAAAAGAAAAAAAAAAAAAAAAAAAAAAAAAAAAAAAAAAAGAAAAAAAAATAGCTGTTAACTTCTACTATCCAGTGCAAAAAAGTGTGGTAGATGACAGTGCTAAACACCAAAGCATCAGATAGGCCCTCCAACCTGCATGTGTATACATGTAATTTTTCTTCCAATTTTCAAGTTCACTTCTTAATTTGGAAGCTTTCAGAGAGATTATTTTCTGACACCATTTTTAAAAAAAATATTTTTAAATACAGGTTAGTGCAACATAAATGGCAGAGGGGACAGGGCAGCACACAGGGCTGCCAAAGCCCTCAGCACTTCTAATGGTCAGGCTATGCCTTATACACAGCTGCCACGATATCCACATAAAACAGTTCAAAATTGAGGAAAATCAATAATTAACTAACTGAAAATCCTTTAACCCCCTCAACCCCTGTCCCAGGTAGCACAGAGAAGCACTAGTCCAGGAACAAGTCAGCTCCCTTGCCTGCCTCTAACGGTAGACAGGGAAAGTTGGCGGCACGCCCGCAATGTGGACACCCCGCCATGGCTGCAGGGTTCAGGCTGGAAGCCCACGCGCCCTTGGCAGGTACTCAACTGCAGCTATTGCGAGGGAGAGCCCACCTTCCACAGCCAGGCGGCACAGCAGCATAACAGCAGCGTGAAAGCCACTTACTGCCTGCAAAATATGGGAAGCACCATTTCTAAGGTAGTCACACCAAGTTTAAAGCTTCCTCACCTCACAAGTCTAAGGGATGAACCACCATCTCCTCTGCTTCTCCTCGTGTCTGCCCCCCACCCTGGGCAGGGCCTGTAGGGAGAAGGGTCCAGCCTGGCCCAGTGCTTCCTCCACCCAGAGGGCTACCCTAAGCCAAACAGATAGGAGGAAGGCAAGATGTCTTGTTTCTCAGCACTGGAAAACTATGTTCTCTCTCTCTCTTTTTTTTTTTTTTTTTTTTTTTCCTGTGGCTTGCATGGAAATATTCAGAAGGCTAATGGTCTAATGCATAGTAAGAATGCACAGCATATGTATGAAAACACATCAGAATGCTACATGCTTATCTTTCCACTAGAGGTGAACGCAAAAACTACAGGTCTGTAACATCACCAATATGGTAACAGTGCAAAAATTGTAGCCTTTAGATGCTGGTTTAGGTATTTTCTGTTCCTGTAAGAGATGCAACTTATGCGTGCTGTCTCACCTGTCACTTATGGGAATTTATTAATTGCAAGCCAAATAACCCATTTCATTTTCCCTTCTTTGGTTACCAAGCCCACAGACAGATGAGACAGCAGTGTTTCTCTGGTGATTCGTCTCCACTGTTCCTGTAGCTTGCCTGGTTGTAATGCTCAGCAGGGAGCATGTGTTCCTACATGCTTTCTGAAATATTAATACATAAAATTGTACTGAGGTTTCTGATAGCAGCAGATTGGCTTCTCTGTGGTTTTCTGATTAGAGGAGTATTGGTGATTCCGAGAAGCCAGTGGCGCCAAAATGGGTTAAACCTAATAAGGTTTTGAAAGCTGATAGCATAATTCAAGAGAGTTCAGAGTCACGAAGATGCAGACCTGGCTGACCCCAGCAAATTACAGCGTTTGTTAATGTTCAGTTATAGACATCTTCTAGTCTGCCAAAAGCAGATATATTAAGTGAAAAATTGACTTGCGGTTCAAAACGATAGGCTAGCCTTTCTGCCTTGTTTCTGACAGTTGGTCAACTCAGATGTAAGAGAGGGCATTATGGCTTCTGTTTTTATCAGGGCTCTTGGGAATGCAGCCTTCAAAAACATTAACTTCAACTTCCAAGTAAAGAAACATAATTGCCTTAAAATCTTTATCATCATATTCTTACACAATATGTGCCCCTTGGGAAATCTAAAAACAATTTAAGGAATGGAAGGCATGGGAAAAATCCTTTTAGTTTGAGCATGGTGATTATAATCATATAAGCTTTAGAACGAGTGTAACTGAAATATAAAGAAGGAGTGATTAAAAAAGCACTAAAATTTATACTGTGCTTTCAGAATCAATATTAATTAAATGAAGTGGTGGACAACTCATGGCGTTTTAAACTGAATCTTCTTACTAAATGTTTAATGACAAGAAGTTGACTTAGGAACATTTCTTGCCATCTTTTGAGGAGGATTTTACTGAAATTATTTTGAACCAGGACAAGCTGACAGCTTTAAGAGTCCAGTAACAGAAAAGGAAAAAGGGATTTTCATCGTTACTAAGTCTAAATTAATGTGAACAATGGACAGAAGTAACGGATTCATGACTCCTCTTATAATCTTGTTATGCTCTGAAGAAGGTACCTGAATTCCCCTGCCTCTCCTACTTAGTAATCAAAACGCCTTCCTAGGTGTAGGCCAAGACAAATGGGAACAGCAGTCAGCAGATGAAAACTGGGTAAAACAGGAGTAAGGGTGCAAGATGTCAATGGTACAGACCTCAGGTTATGTGTTAACTGACATCCTCGAGACAAAAACTGTAAGGCCTCTGCTACTGAAAGAATACAGCACAGCTGCACCATTTATTCACTGACAGCTTGCTGAAGTTCAGTTTATAACTTTTATCACAAAACAATACCCTGAATCCAGGCAAGGCTGAACACTCCATTTTAATATGTTTTTAGGCCTGAGAACTTTGCAGTTCTGACGGGACCATCTGAAGAAGCTAACCCCTCACAACAGAACAATATTGTCAGGGGGAGATGCAGGCTGCCCTCCCTTCCCACTGCTGCAACGTACTGAAGGGGCGGTCCCAGTGTTAGAGAAAAACAGGAGATCACAAAGAAGTAGAGGGAGGATGTTTTCAACAGTGTCTTGGGAAACGTGATGAGTCAGGGCCCACCAGGCACTGCCTGGACTGCTCACAACTTCAAAACTCGTGTTGTTGCTGTTCAACACAGTAAGTTCTCTAATATGTTTTCCCTCGACATGTCGCTCCAGAGGCAATTGATTTAGATGTAAAATTCTCTTCATTAAATAACCTCCTGACATGTTCCTTTCAGAAAATGAGGAGTTAAGTATAGTAAGCAAAGTGAGTAGCCTGTGATGATCACAAATGAAATCTGAGTGTAAACTGGGATTAAATCTGTGTGTTTCCAATTGGTAGTGTTGTCTGTGCCCACATGCTTTAACAAAATGAAAAACACTTTGTAGAGTGTGCATTTCACTAAAAAAAAATAGCATACTTGGTGAGATTTTTTAAACCATTTGCCGTAAATTTTTTGTATTTGCCTGAATTCACTGCATTCATCTGCTATGTCAGTGACTACAGTGTCACTGCTTCAGTGGCTGCCTGAAGGCCCAATTCCTTCAATGATCAAAATATTTTTCTCTGACTGTGCATCTGGGGACATCATAGAGTGCCACAATTAGCCTCAGCAGGGAAGCTTTCAGATTGGTTCTTACAGTGGCCTCAATTCTTATTCTCGGGTAAATGTTAGGAGAGAGAAGACCTTTTCCCAGTGAAGGCAGTATAAACACTCATAGTCATTAGGAGCTTAGAAGTCACTTATCTTTCTCACTGAATGGCTTGCGATGAAAAGGACCTTAATCATTTAGGCCCAACCCCTCTGCTGTGGACACAGTTGCAGCCACTAGACCAGGCTACCCAGGGCCTCATCCAGCCTGGCTATGAACGCCTTCAGGGATGGGGCATCCACAGCTTCTCTGAGCAACCTGTTCCAGTGCCTCACCACCATCTGAGTGAAAAATTTCCTCCTAATATCTAACCTAAATCTTCCTTCTCTTAGTTTAAAACCATTCCCTTTTGTCCTATCACCATCAACCCATGTAAAAAGTTGCTCTCCATCCTGTCTATAAGCTCCTTTCGAGTACTGGAAGGCCGCAACAAGGTCTCCCTGGAGCCTTCTTTTCTCCAAGCTAAATGAGCTCAGTTCCCTTTACCTTTAGTTCTACTTATCTGTATTAAAGATAAAAACAAACATTTCTACATAATCTGTAATTTATCATGTCTGCCTTTGTGCTCTAATTTCAAAAGCTAAGATATGAGTATGAGTATTGAGAAAATTTTATTTTCGGAGAAAATAAAAGCAGTCAGGAAAAAAAAATAAAAATGTTAGAAGTGAAAACCGAGCACTAACAATTTGAAGATTCATAAAGATTTACAGAAAGGATAACCAATTATACGGAACACCTTGAAATCAAGCTACTATTATTAAATCATTCTAATTTTCATATATACTCAGAAGTGGAACTTATCATTATAAAAACAGCAGGATGATGTTATAATGAAAGATGAGATACATGTGTTGACACAATATTCAATGACTGACTTTTCACTCCTCCAGGTTGCAAATTGTGATCTGAGCAGAGAGAATAGAGAACTAATTCCCTTTGGCTTTCTGAAGGCTTAACTCTACAAAGTATTATTCTCCCTGTTTTTTAAGTATTTTTCTCTTTTCTCTTTCCACTGATGGATAAAATCAAGACTGGCCCATTGGCACTGGCAGCTCAGAATTTAGTGCCACTTTGAGACAATACATTTCAGTGACTGTCACATGAAATATAAAACCTTAAATCAAATATAAGTTGTGTTTAAAGCTGTAAAAGCTTATTTTGTATGAAATAAATGTAGAGGTTTGTATATAAGCCAGTTGTTTTTATTATTCCTGCCTAAAAACAAACACTGTCATTGTATGACTATAGATTTTTACTTCTGTTTCATAACCACAAGGGACTCTCTACGTAGCTTTGCTACAGATCTAGTACTGTGAACTAGAATAATGGCAGCTCCGCTCACAAAAAAAAAAAAAAGTGAGAAATAAACAAATAAATAGGCTGTTTCACAAGAATTTTGAAATCCATTGCTGTTCCTCTTAGGGCTTAGTATAGGATTACATAACAATTTTTTAAATTTTCATCTTCATAAAAAAGCACAACCTATCAGGAAAATCATAAGCTAGCTCTACCTAATGTATATGAATTAATACTTCAAGGAGAGGACAATCTTGTGATGTAATCATTAATTCCAGAATGTCTGAATGCCACCTGTGTAATCTGCACAAATGTCACCACTTTCAGATGCACCTCATACTTCATGAAAAAGTGTTAATTTGAGAGAAACTTGAGTTCCAATTCCTTCATGAATTCTTATGTGTAGTAGACAGTAGGTGAACAGACAAATTATTATTAAAACAAGGTATCAAGACAATTCTTACTGGTTCAATAGTCAAGCTAATGCTGGTAATCTTTGGCTATCAGATCTTGAATTCTTTGGAGAAAAATGGAACAAATTCAGCAAAAATAAAGGCAGAATGCCTCTGTGCTCAGGGTAATTAGGATTCTCTGAACAGATGGGATAAACAGGACTAAGAGTTATCAGGCAGAGACATGTGCACCTGGCTTCCGTGTTTAGAGAAGGTTTCAACATTAAGGCACTATACAAAAAGCATCTCTACTCAGCAACAAGTTAACAGAAGGATAGCTGTGGTAGTTATGGTCTGAGAATCCTTGGGAAACTGAGCTCTTCAGATCAACTAATGGTAAGGTCTGGCAGCAATGCTGATGGGTTTCCAGGAAGCAGAAGCTACCTGCACACATTCTTACAGTGGATAAGTATGGCAATTTTAAAATACAAGTTTAAGACCATTTTCTCTTAATTTTAGAAGGTGCCTATCTGCCAGGAGGCAAAAAATAATAAAAAAAAAAATAATAAAAATAAAAATCAGATTTGGAACTGCAAATTTTGTTAGGCATCTTTCTAAGGGAACAGGCTCCTCTTTTTTAAGGTGAACAGATAATGTATTTTACTTTAATGGGCAAAAGAAGAGAAAGAAAATCGATTGGATGAGTGAAGTTTAGCATTTTCTTCAGAAACCTAAAGACAGGAATGAAAATAGTGACATTTCTTTGGTTTCATAGTGCAAAGTTTTCACAGGGCATAGAAATTACTAGAAATTATTTAGCAAAACCCTTTTTATCATTCCTTTCATCTTCATCCTTCTATGGCTTAAGTTTACAAGAGCATGGCTGTTTCTTCTACTGCAATAGGAGCCTCTATCAACACATGATTAGCTGAGCCAAAGAAAAAAATAAATGGAAATGCATAGCTCAATAAAAAGCATAAAGACCTGCACATGCAGCAGATACTGCCTAAATGGGCTTTAAAGGAAAGCAGACCATGAATCTTAATCTGTAAGTATAAACAGCTTTAGAAGGGTTCACTAAAGTGTATGCTTGTGCTGCGAATGACAGTACTTATCAAGATAACAGGATCTCTCCTCTTCCCAGAAGGAGCTGCAATGAACTGATTGGAATTTCACTTCGAGGTCACCTCTGGTCTCAACTGTCTCACCTAACACATGTATATTCAATAACCACTGTGATGCTAGTGACAACATACCATCAGTATTGCCAAATTCCCAGTGCAGTCTCTGGTGTTTGGTTATATACATACATTCACTAACAGGAAAAAATATTTTTAATCATACTACAGCTATACAGCACTCTTTAACCTTAAGGATTTCAATAAGTTTCAGTAGCTATATGCCATAAGCAGACTTATATCAGCACTGAGAAGTTTTGTAACAGCTCAGCGTGCAGAACATTAGACAAAAGCTTTCTTGCTCATATATGGGGATGTTATTAGTGGTTTATTTAGATAAAATATCTTTTACTTTTAC
>VXAV01007057.1:285900-302127 GCA_013399715.1 Alectura lathami | reverse complement strand
AAAAAAAAAAAAAAAAAAAAAAAAAAGGAAATATGTACTGTTTAACATGAATCCAGAAGTTTTAGTTACCATGTTGATTTTCAGTTGTCTGTCTCTTTGTCTATTTGAGGAGCCACACAGGGGAGAATCTGCAGAAGCATTTCCTGAGATGTCAAATTACTGTCAATAGAATTAGTAAATGTTTTGCTTATTGTAAAATAAAATTTTAAAAGACAATAATAATAAAAAAGCTTTTTTTCCTCCCACTCCACAATGGCTGGAATTCTTTTAGCCACTTCATTTTGGAAACCTTTTCTTTCTCATCAATTTGCATCTCTAGATTTTCACTGCTGGCAATTAGTGAACAGAAGAAATCCTGCTGAGGAGAACAAGTTAAAAGGGGACTTAAGAATGACTGCGTCTGGGAAACAAGCAGCCAATCTGGAGTCACAGACTTCCAAATCTCAAATACGCACATTACAGAGATGAAGAGCCAGAACAACTTCTCTTTTTAATTCCTCTTATCTGGATCTCCAATCTGCTCACTACAGTGTTTAGTCCAAAACTTCGTCCACTTCAGTGGTTTTGGAAAGGAAATTGCTAAGATTCTAGCATCCATTGTATCCCCAGAAAAGAACAATTTCGATAACGGCTTGCTTCTGTCTGGATAATAACCAAATAATGCTTTTCACATCCGAACCATTTCAATCTGGCATCTCCCAGGAAGCCCTGATATCTCCAGATGAAAACTAGAGCATTTACACCGAGGGAAAGCTCTACCTGCTGCCCAGCTTTGATCTGTAACATGAAGGAACTGAAGTCATTTTTAGTGAATTTAGTAAATCATGGTAGTCAGTCATATGTGCCATACTTACCATGAGGAAAATAATTTTTCAGCTATGGATCAGCTTGAGATCTTTCCTTAAGGTCATAAAAGCTGTATAAACACAAGGCATAAGAGGAAAAATGTTCCCCAAGTGCAACCATATTATAGCTGCTCTTGCAAAAACTGCATTTTTGAACTTTCAAGATCATCAGTGTGCCCCTGTTCATGAAGCCTGCACGGTATTTTAACGGTGTGAATAAATGACAATGACTTTAGGTAAATTATCTTTAAAACATTGTCAGAGAACTGTTAAATAAAAGATGGCTTTTCAAATAAAATGTAAAATGTCACAAAACATATTATCATTAACTGTCTGTTTTTTGAGGGAAAGTAAAACCAAAGTTGCAAAACTCTCTCTAGGAATATTCACTTTTCACAACGAAAATCTGAAAATACTGAGAACATTTTAAAAAACAATTAATTTCAGTTTCCAGCATCAAAAAACTGAGCATGCTTTCTGAAGTTGCCTGGTTCTTTTTGGTTTGGCTCTAAACTATCAAAATTTAACAAGACCTATGAAGAATTATGCATACAGAAAAGTGAGATAAGGGGTTTTTTAGTAGTTTTTTTTTTATTATTTAATAAACTAAACAAAAAGAAAATTAATCAAATGACTCAGGAATTCATTGTTCCAGCAGGCAGGCTTCTATCACTGCAATTGTGTTTTGGCACTCACAGTCCTGCCTGCCCTACTGTTTTGAACAGTTTTTTGCCTCCCCCAGCACTACAATTTTCTATCCCAATCAAAACAAGAGATAATCAGAAAGGCACCATTTGGCCATCACAGTTAACAGTCATGTCCTTTGGAATGATTTCTCAGTAGAAATCCTCTAGTAATGTGAACACTTTAACAAGGACCAAAGATGATACTGAAATACAAATATGTAGGGTTGGGTCCTCAATTACCACATTTAATTTCTGATCTGAATTTTCATTATGTTTGGAGGTACTTTCAACCAGCGCTTTGATTTTGAAATATACTTCAACAATTTTTTTAGGCAAGAATAAATTACTGAACAAGATTTCTCAGTCTATGATCCCATTACAGTTCAGTACTGACATTTTGGTTGAAATTCTGCCCTTACTTACTCCCACTGGGAGTTTTCCCCATCAACTTCAGCAGGGCCAGGATTTTTTTCTTCAGATTTAATTAGCATTTCTCATTTTATTTGTCCCATTTACCTACTTCATTGTCATATTATTACCCATTTTCATCAGATGACATTGCATACATTTACTGGCATACATATACACCTACAAACCTCCATCCAGACATTTAATCTTTCCCCGCCTCTGAAGTAAAATCACTAACATATATCAAGGCAACTCTGTCTTACTATCTGTTCCACTGAAACGGTGGTGGTGAAGGGACAAAAAAAGAGTAGCTATGATGAAGTGACTGTGAAATATAAATTTTCATTGCACCATGACACAAGATTGTCTGATGGCCTGAACTTCAGGGTTTTAACTTCATTGTTCTCCACTCAGTTCTGCATTTCACGAGTGTAACCAGACAAACCAAAATTCATCCTTTTCATTAGAAGTTGGATGCTTCCAGCACGGTTTTGGCTGAACACCTTTCTTGCATTTTATCCTAAGTCAAAGGTATCTCTTCTTTGCAACAGTTTCATATGATTTCTGTGTCTGACCACACTGATTAAAGCCAGGAAAGTACGCACCAGCAGTGCATAAGTACCTTGCTCCTGCAGTTCTCCTCTATCTCTGGAAGAAGGTAACAGCATGCTTGTAAGACAACCCAATTTTTTCTTAGCTATCCTAAAATGCTCACGAGAAAACTGCTGGTTGAAGGCAGGCAGTTGTCCTTCTTTGCACAAAGCTCACTACTACTAGGAACTACAGATGTGCCCTTTGAAAGCCATTTTCAATGCAGATCAACAAATCCAGTTATAATTCAATGGAATGCTCTAGAGGGAAGTCTGAATGTAGTATAGAGGATACAGACTATATTCTCAGTGTTCAAGTTATTTTAGAGTTTCTACCTCTTAAATAGCCAGAAGGGGGTGTCCATGTATAGCGTAACTTGTACATCCTTCCTCCACATTACATACTTATATCACTGGAATTGGCAGCCTTTGCCACTTCAATAATGAGCACAAAATTCTGACTCGAGGTGATGTAATCTCAGACCAGAAGGTCAGCCAGTCTTCATAATTATCCTTTGCTCCTTATTTCAGTTTTAAGCAATGAAACTGAGTACACATGAAAAAGATTGGAAGAATTTTTTTTTTTCAGATTCACTGTATTCACCTTCTTAGTATTTTTCATGGCTTTATGTAGCATTTTATCGCATTTGCATAAACCCTTTCGGAAAATAGCAACGGAACCTGGCCATTTAGATGTTTTGAGATACCTTATCTTAGACCACTGTATTTTAAGGCTCCAAGTAACTACCATAGTACACTTAATTTTATAATTTATGCCTGGCTATATGTTTAAATTATAAAACAAACTGCAGTAGCTTGAAAGCTTCAAGTAAGGACACAATGCTGCATCCATTCCCTTTCAAACTAATATTTGACGCTGACTTATGAAGTATCTAATCACTTTGAAAAGGTTGAATGATCAGAAGCTTTTTTGTTTTGGTTTGGTTTTTTAGTACAAGGAATATTAACTATTTCAATTAAAATTAAACCTGCTGAGGTCACACAACATTCTCCACAGTCATTTCCACCATATGTTGTTCTTTACTTGTATTCAGAAATAATCTAATTTTGCACAATAGCAGTTCCAAAGGAGTATTTGCTCCACATAGGGTAAACAATGTGCATTTTTGAATTTGTCTGAGTATTCATACATCTGAAATTGCCATCAGACTCCACTAGAAGGGAAACAGAATGTTGAACAGGAAGATACTCCTGCTAAATGGCACACAGCTCATCCTAGTATTTATTGTTTCTCACGGATGTGTTGGAGATAATAACAAAGAATCACAGAATCATATAACAGCTTGGGTTGGAAGGGACCTCAGAGATCATCTAGTTCCAATCCCCCTGCCGTGGACAGGGCTGCCTGCCACTAGCTCACTAGATCAAACTGCCCAGGAGCCCATCCAGCCTGGCCTTGAACACATCCAGGGATGGGGCAGCCACAGCTTCTCTGGGCAGCCTGTGCCAGCGCCTCACCACTCTCTCAGGGAAGAATTTCTTCCTGATGCCCAACCTAAACCTCCCCTCTTTCAGTTTTAGCCCATTTCCCCTTGTCCTACCATTATCCACACCCATGTAAAAAGTCGGTCCCCCTCCTGCCTGTAAGCTCCTTTCAAGTACTGGAAGGCCACAATGAGGTCTCCCCGGAGCCTTCTCTTTTCCAAGCTGAACAGTCCCAACTCCCTCAACCTTTCCTCATAGGAGAGGTGCTCCAGCCCTCTGATCATTTTGGTGGCCCTCCTCTGGACCCGCTCCAACAGCTCCACATCCCCTCTGTACTGGGGGCCCCAGGCCTGGACACAGTACTCCAGGTGAGGCCTTCCAAGGGCAGAGTAGAGGGGGACGATCACCTCCCTCTCCCTGCTGGCCACCCCTCTCTTGATGCAGCCCAGGATGCCATTGGCCTTCCTGGCTGCAAGAGCGCACTGCCGGCTCATGGCCAGCTTTTCATTGATCACAACGCCCAAGTCCTTCTCCTCAGGGCTGCTCTCAAGTTCTTCTCCCAGTCTGTACATACACCTGGGATTGCCCCGACCCAAGTGCAACACCTTGCACTTGGCCTTGTTGAACCTCATCAGGTTCTCGTGGGCCCACTTTTCCAGCCTGTCCAGGTCCCTCTGGATGGCATCCCTTCCTTCAGGGGTATCAACTGCACCACTCAGCTTGGTGTCATCAGCAAACTTGCTGAGGGTGCACTCGATCCCACAGTCTAAGTCGTCAATAAAGATGTTGAAGAGCACCGGTCCCAAGACGGACCCCTGGGGGACACCGCTCGTGACCGGCCTCCACCTGGACGTAGAGCCATTGACTACAACCCTTTGGCTGCGACCCTCCAGCCAGTTCTTTATCCAGCGAACAGTCCACCCATCAAATCCATCTCTCTCCAGTTTAGAGATAAGGATATGGTGCGGGACCGTGTCAAAGGCCTTGCACAAGTCCAGGTAGACGACATCCGTCGCCCTCCCTTGGTCCACCGATGCCGTCACTCCATCATAGAAGGCCACCAGACTGGTCAGGCACGACCTGCCCTTGTTGAAGCCGTGCTGGCTGTCTCGGATCACCTCCTCATCTCACATGTGCCTTCGCGTCTCCTCCAGGAGGACCCGCTCCATGATCTTCCCAGGCACAGATGTGAGGCTCACCCCGGGTCTTTCTTTCTCCTTTTCTTAAAAATGGGCGTGATGTTTCCCTCTTTACAGTCACCGGGGACCTCGCCTGATAGCCATGACTTTTCAAATATGATGCAGAGAGTCTCGGAAACCACATCAGCCAACTCCTTCAAGAAACTGGGATGCATCCCGTCCACCACCACAGACTTGTAAATATTCAGTCTTACAAGGTGGTCTTGGATTTGCTCCACTCTTACACAGGGAAGGATTTTGCTTCCCCCATCCCCACTTGCATTTTCAGGGGCACGAGAGACTGGGAAGTCTGACTGGCAGTGAAGACCGAGGAANCCGGGGACCTCGCCTGATAGCCATGACTTTTCAAATATGATGCAGAGAGTCTCGGAAACCACATCAGCCAACTCCTTCAAGAAACTGGGATGCATCCCGTCCACCACCACAGACTTGTAAATATTCAGTCTTACAAGGTGGTCTTGGATTTGCTCCACTCTTACACAGGGAAGGATTTTGCTTCCCCCATCCCCACTTGCATTTTCAGGGGCACGAGAGACTGGGAAGTCTGACTGGCAGTGAAGACCGAGGAAAAGAACTCATTAAGCACCTCAGCCTTCTCCACATCAGAGGAGGCCAGTTCTCCCTTTCCATTCTTTAGAGGGGAAACACTCTCCTTCACCTGCCTCTTCTGACCTATGTAGCTAAAGAAAACCTTCTTGTTGTTTTTCACATCCCTCGCCAAGCTTAATTCTACCTGTGCCTTAGCCTTCCTGATCCCATCCCTACATACCCTGACAGCACCTCTGTAATCCTCCCAGGTCACCCATCCCTGCTTCCACTGCCTATACTTTTCCTTCTTTTCCCTCAACTTGACCAACAGGTCCTTGCTTAGCCACGCTGGTTTCCTGCCTCCCCTGTCTGATTTCTTATTATGGGGGATGGAGAGTTCTTGTGCTCTCAGAAAGATGTTCTTAAAATGCTGCCAGCTCTGCTCCGATCCCTTGTCCCTAAGAAGAGTTTTGCTTTATGCACACTAAATACAGAGAGGCTGCACCAGTCAGGGAATACAATATAAAAAGTCAAATTACAATACAAAATCACAACAAACACTTTTTTATAACACCTAAAAATTAAAAGCAAATAACAAAAGCATTCCATGTAGTCTTTGATTCAGTAAGCTGCTAAAATACATTTATAGATTTATGCAAAATAATATATCCACTGAAGTTGAAATTTACTACAGTAGAATTAGGCCCTTGCTCAATAGCATTATACTGAAGTCTAGCTTAAAATACACTGATATTTCCCTCAGAAAGATGCTTGTCCAACTTTTATTGTGTATATTTAACTGTGTCTGTACAGTTAAACATGCTGATACACACAGGTCCTTGTGTTGTGCCTTCTTAAAGAAAACCCAAATTACTCTGTCTTTATGAATTACAGTAGGCCAAGGAAGTAAGATATCCCATGTTTCTGTCTTACAGGCATTTCTTGGGGATTTTTCTACCATCCTTTTCTCCCTTCCAGTGGAAGAGTCCCTTTTCATTAAAAGCAAGATATTACTGGAAATCTAAAATATAATTCTATAAAGCTCCACAGAAAACGTTCTTCTTTTAATTAAAGCTGAACCCCTGAATTAAAGCTGGTGATTTTTTTGTTAAGTGACAAAAATATAGATTTATTTATTTAGGAGGATGATGAGAGACAAATTTTCCTCTTTTCTTCCTCTGGAAGTGTTTTATTGTTTGCTTCCTTTCTCTTGCCTGCTTGCTGTGTCATTTAAGACTGATGCTTCCCTGTGGGAAACAAAACTTGATCAGAGAACAGCCTGCACTGCCACCTAAACAAATTATGTTTTAGTCACTGCTGATGTTGACTCTGTCATAATGGAAATGTATAATTAATGCCTTTCCTTTTACTGCTTTGGAAAGAGAACTCTCTGAAACTGGTTTATGAGGGGAAATTTTAGGACTGCATCCTTTTCCTTTCTAAACATTATTATAACAGCTGTCACTTACTAAAAATGAATGATTGCATCGCTCATCTCTACAGTTATCTACTAAATCTACAGACAAGGCATAAATAATACAAAACTGATATGTAGTAAGAATACGACAAGAAATAAGAGGAGGGAAAACTTTGTAACAGGTTAAATCCTATATTTCTGCTTTTAAAGGAGCTTTAAAACATTAAGCTGTTTCCATTAGTTTCCTGCAGAGTTGCAAGCAGTGATAATAGACATGTGCTAATTTCACTACTGCATTGCACTATGAAACAGCATTTTAGATCATCTTTCACCTGTGACATGACTCCAAATATCCCCAATTAACAGCTTGCTTTTTATTTTCAATTTTTGTTGTTCACTTGATAGCAATAGCTAAACATCTAGGATTATGACTTCTCACCTCTGGGATACAGTGTAGCTTTAGACGATTTATACTTTGATCTAAAATTCTAAACGATCAAATTATTCTGCTCTAATAGGGCCTATGAGACATTAAATGGATGGTCTCAGATTTTCCTTTCCGAAATGGACAGCTCTCTTACCTCTCATAACTACTGCACTGCATGAAAAGCTCAGTGCAATCAAGTAACAGCAACACAATTTTCAGAACAGAAATATCCTTATATTTCAACACACCATGCACTCATAGGCCAAGAAATGGCAAAGGCAACGCAGGAACTGTGCTCTGCATACATTCTCATGTCATCAGTAACTTCAATTTATACCTAATTTTATTATCACTGTGTCCAGCAATCATAGAACCTCTTGAGTTGGAAGGGACCTTTAAAGGCCATATAGTCCAACTCCCCTGCAGTGAACAGAGATACCTACAGCTGGATCAGGTTTTTCAGAGCCCTGTCCAGCCTGACCTTGAAGGTCTCCAGAGATGGGGCATCCACCACTTCTCTGGGCAAACGTGTGCCAGTGCTTCACCACACTTGTCATAAAGAACTTTTTCCTTATATCCAATCTAAATCTCCTCTCTCTCCATTTGAAACCATTTCCCCTAGTCCTATCACAACAGGCCCTGCTAAAGAGTCTGTCCCCTTCTTTCTTGTAGTGTACCTTTAGATATTGAAAGGCTGCTATCAGGTCTCCCCTGGCTGAACAGCCCCAACTCTCTCAATCTGTCCTCACAGGGGAGGTGTTCCATCCCTCAGAACATTTTTGTGGCCCTCCTCTGGACATGCTCCAACAGGTCCATGTCTTGTAATCACTGTAAGGAGGGGAAGGTAGTCATCTCTAAAGAGTTGTGATCTACATTGGATGCAAACATGGAGAAAACAGGCTTATCTTCTAAAAATCAGGTATGCATTCCCTTGCAAAATATTCCTGGATAACACTCCTAGAAACACAGATGTTTCATTCTGAAAATCTCAAATTTCATTGTTCAATAGCTTGAACTTGGACAGTTCAATTGCACTGTCCAAGTAAGGTGTGTAACTACCATCATCATTCTGTTTTACAAAAGAGAAAACATATACAGGGCTTAAGTCATCTAAAAGAATTTCTACTTAAGTGGATTTCTTTCTTTCTTTGTTTTTAGGGGGAGTAGAATCAGAAATAGATGGGAAGAGTTGTAAATTCCATGTATTGGGCTGATATAAATTAGGTTAGCTAATCTGAAGTCATCAACAGCTAAGATAAATTCAGACAAGTCTGAAATCTGCTCCCAAATCTTCTGACTTCTGGTTTTTTAAATTGAACCACTCACTCTTACTCAATTATTTCAAATCCAAAGAGGCAGATACACCTGCTAAATATGATACTGTTCATTGATATGCTTGAAATTATGAAATTCATAAACAAATGTTTCATACAATTCAAAGGACAATAGTTCTCCCTAAAGAAGAGAGTCATCTGATGACTTTAGAGTACCACCTTGTTTTTACAAATGAAAATTTCATTTCTATATATTAGTTAAGAGACAGTAACTAACAACAACAACAAAAAAAAAAAAATCGAAACTCAGCCAGAACTTTTATCATCTTTTGAATCTAAATTCAGATTTACTTACTTTTTTTTTCCTACGGAAACTTCATTTCCCATGGCTTTTGTTACTCTATTTTTTGTTTAGAGACTAAAATGTCCTGAAAAAGGAGCTAGGACAGAAGGAAAAAAGGGTATAAATAGAGATACCTTGTTACCAGCCTTATTCAAAGAAGCCGATATAATCAAAAGATTATAGGCCAACAACAAATTAACTTTCAGATCTCTAATTAGGCTTGATTTGAGTTATTGTGTGGGACACATCATCTATTCAGGCACTCAAATAATGAGATGATGGGTAACAGGCTTGTCTGCTTGCTCTGGCACAGCAGCCAACAGCCTTTGGTGTAGGGAGTGAATGGGACCTCCTTTGCAGATCACCACAGTTCCCAGTTTGTCCTGGTCCCTCCAGTTTCCCCCTTTTTTAGATCATGGTATGCCACATAAGTCTGTTCATTTGTCAGCTGTCAAAACTGGTTTTTAGGGCATACACATAGCTGCAAAAGGATTGAGCCTTCTGGAGGGTGACATAAGCTGCGTAGCAGGTGTTGTGCCTACAACACCCATATCAGGTGCTCTGTGGGCAGGACAGCTGTGACCTGGAGGTGCCCTTAAGACCTGTCTCAGCATCTCATAGACCAAGGTGGCTGATGTGGGTTGCTCTTTCCCAGCAAGATAGTGTAGACCTGCCTAGGACCTCTTTTCTCTTCGGC
The DNA here is from genome assembly GCA_013399715.1 of Alectura lathami. Lineage (NCBI taxonomy): Eukaryota > Metazoa > Chordata > Aves > Galliformes > Megapodiidae > Alectura > Alectura lathami. Next base: position 292,267 of record VXAV01007057.1, on the reverse strand, counting down.
AAGAGTAGCAGATTAGTGAAAACTAAGCTATTTATAGTCTCAGCTGTTTGAAGACAATAAGACCACAAGGCATATTAAAGAACAGAGAAGGGCTCCTGGCCCATGCTGCTTTCCTTATTAAAATTCTTTCCTTGTTTCTATTCATATATCACCTCAGTTGGCTCCTGCCTCTGAAGCTATGAGCACCAATAAACAGATATTGGAACACAGAAAACAGACTGAAGAGAATGCCCAGCCCCAAGCTGAGAGTTTTGCGTTGTTAATAATGATTTGCTTGCAGTAGAAACTTCATGGTCATTAGCTATTCAGCGTGGTAGAGCAGCCTGCATTTCAAAGCCTTCAGCTTTACTAATACTCAGGATCTAAAGTTTCCAGAACACAGCAGCTTTCCACTGAACATTGAGAAAAACAACAGAGGAAGATAACCAAAAAAAAGCTGTAAGGTGAAATGACAATAGCTACTAGTCACTCGTCACTATCGGAAAAACTGGCATGCATCCTTGCAGGCACCTATAGGAAGTGATTAGCAGCTCTGTAAAAGGTCATAAAACTATCTCAGTACATTGAGTACAGTAATACACAACAAGAAAAACACAAAACAAAAGCAAACCTGAGAATTATGTGCATATACACACACACATACACAAGTGGAAACGAAAAACGCCGAAGTTTCATTGAATGCTCTAGTAATTGGGAAGTACACAATACCCCTGGGTAACCACTTTTTTTTTTTGTTTGTTTTTGAAAATCTATTACTGGAAATCCTGCTTGCTAAACTTAACAATCTGACATGGAATTCCTCACACACATCACTTCAGGCAGACAAATGTACGAATCCCTTTGAGGTCTTCATAACGCTGTCAACAGATAACCCTGTATTAACCTCCCTCTCACACAGCTATTTCTGTCTCCTTAGTTTGTAGACTCTAAGGCTATAATTTATTTTAATTATTTGTTTTCATGTCAAATGGATACAGGCTCTGAACAAGAAAAAGCATTAGGCTTCAGCATATCCAATAGCATTGTACAGATGCTATTCATTTTGTAGGTATGCTATGAGAATTTTAGCATTTTAAGATAGCAGTACACTGAACATATTTATAATGATAACACAGCAAATTGTGTAACAATAAAACGTAGTATATAATATTGTGATAGAGATCTGAAGACAACAGCCTCTCTAAACAGCATTATCAGAGGAGAAAAAATACAGTAAGAGAGAAAATATTATAGTACATTTATCACTTATATACCTTGTGAGGTTAGGACCCTTTTTCATAGCTGTTCCACTTGAGCAGTATAAGTATAAATCTGTTACACTGTACCTTTGTCTTCAGTTATGCATTGTGCCATCTTTCACTCACTATGGGCAAAAGTAGAAAACAGGATTATGTTACAATCTGTCTTTTTTCCACTTTAGGTTTCATCGTTCTTATTGTATGTACTGCAGCACTTGCAACACATTGCTTAATATATGTTGAGCTGAATTTGTGTCCATACATTACCCATACAGATTGTTCAGAAAGCTTTGTTTCAATGTAACTGGGAAGAAGTATCACTGGAGAAAAGAAAATTAAGCTGAAATAAAAATATTGCAAGTGGAGAATTGGGAGTGAAACCTCGAGATGATTGCATGAATCTATTGTGAAGTTCCTTTATTATTTTATAATTAGAAGGAGTGCACAGACTTGAAAGTTAAGATGGAGGGGGAAAAAAAAGAAGCTAAGAGCTGCTGCAGCTGTCTCAGAAGACCAATACCAATGAGAATATCTTCTGTGTGCCCTCTGCCTCCTGCTGCTACAGGCAACTACTGTGCCTTCTTTCCTTCTGCATTATCAGCTGTGTTTTCCCGCACTGGGCACAGGAGAGTTTGGGAAATGCAGTGTGACTAACAGACACGGAGGCAGTGAGGTAGGCAGGGGAGTTAGAGGAATTTATAACTCTCGGTCTCTTAAGCTTGCGCATGGGAGTCCCTAATATAGACTAATAGGTTGTTTTAGCGTGATACATAAGCCATTATTTTCCTCCTTATTTATATACGCAACAGGATTTTCTGTGTCATGGAGTGGAAATCATATCTTCAATGCCCATTAACAATTGAAAGGCCGATGTATATATTTTTCCTTGTAACACTACCATCTACTAACATAACATCTTCCACCTGAATCCCAATGATATTTCCACAACTAAATGAACAAAATTCTACAACTGTTTTTTTGTTTTTTTTTTTTTTTTTTTTTTTGATATTCATAATTTTCTTTTGCAAACATATTCTATGAATTGGTCAAGTTCAGCTTGTACCCTAAATTCTTTTTGCCTCCTCTGAGCACTGACCAAAAAATGAGATGACTATCTCCTGTGAAATAACTCTTACAGCAGAATTTGTTTTCATTTGTAATTTGTGTCTAATGCCACCATAGATCCTGAGTCTTGTTTCGATTTGTAGAAGCCAAAGTGCATCACTTGACACTGACAAAAACACCTCTCCGGTGGTTTTTGCCCCTCTTGTCCTTCATTTTCTCAATGAGCAATGCAGCTCTAAGGAACACATTATTAGTGCAGCAGGCCACTCCAAATGACTCAGAGAGACCCTTTATTTCATAGCCAAAAACAGATGAGAAAGAATTGGGTCTCCTGGGATCTCAGTATTACCCAGTTCAGCTGAAACCATTCTCACTTCATTTGTCTGAGAGTGATTTTTCATGTTAATTTTTAATAATTCTTTAATCCATTTGAAATGGGAGACTGAGAGAAAACAAAATAGAATCCCTACACAACTCCTCTCCTTTCTGCACTATTCATATTCCCATTTCTTCCTAACTTCTGTATTCCTCTAATTTTAGAAGCTATTGATTGAATATATTAACTTTGCTGTATTTTGAAGAAGTAGGAACTTGCATAGTACTCTTTTTCTATTCTTCTTATGAAGAAAATCTTTTAAGAAGGTACCCTTTAACTATTGCATTGGAAGTCAGAGGCACATAGGAACAGATAAACTTGAATTAGGGTTCCCTAATTCTTTAAATTCTTTAAATTCTTTAAATTCACTCTTTAAAATTTCTCCCCACTTCTATTCCACCTCCTTCTTCTTGTAATCTAACTTTTCTGTGCCATTGCTCCTCACTGTAGGTTATTTCACTTCAGCAGATTTCTTTATCACATTGTGTCTTACCATGGACTAGTTCCTGTATTTTCCTTGTAGAGATGTGTGTATATATGCCCAAAGCTCCCTCAGAACCTTGAAACATTTTCTATATTTTAAAAGAAGTCTTATCTTCATTTCATAAAGAAAAAGATTAAGTTTAGTTCAAAGCAGCTGTATAACAGGAAAGTCCCACTTCTGAATCCATGAACCAGAGAGAACATACAGAAACCTCTGCAGGTTACTTTTTTTCCTCTCTTTTTTTTTTTTTTTTTTAAACCAGCAATTTAAAAACAAAAGCAGCAATGAAATAGAAACGCAAAGGGGGAAGTTGAACAGCAAGTTTATGGCAAAGATTATCTATTTCAATCTTCAGAACCTGAACAATCTGTGCAGACTGAGACTGCGTCTCACACACAATTACATGCAATCTGAGAGCTGAAACTGAGAGGATTAGTTTAGTGCTAGTTCCAGCAAATACTAGCAGCCTGATTGCATTTTCAGGATACTGGTGGGCAGCAGCAGATGGCGGTCATCTCCCTGGCAGGCCATATCTAGGATAATCACTAGACACAGTTCCAAGGTTTATGATATTATAAACCTCTCTTTCATTTCTCATTCACTGCATGTGGAAAATACAGCCCTTTCAACTCCCTTCTTATTGATTTTATACTAGTATAACACCTTTGCCTTCAAGGATTTTGAAATGATTCAATGGTGAAGTAAAACAAAACAGACCATAGGAAGTCAATAGAAAAAAAGTAAATTTTAATACTCTTACTTTATGCGTTTGAAAATGAGGACTATTTTTATGTTGATTAATAAAATAAAACGCAATAATTACTAGCAGAATCTGCTGTACTGTGTCCTGGAAGAATTTAATACTGTAGCATTTTAAGAATTGCTGATGGCTAAGACAATTCTGAAATAAATTTGCTTATGAGGTAAATGTAATTACAAGATCAGTAATAGTTGAAATAGACCAGTCAGAATCCAGAATATTTGTTTTGAATTGGACTGGATGAAACTTTTTGGTTTAGCCTGATCTGGATTGATTGCCATACAACAAATGAAGACGACAAAACTTGGACCTTTCGGAGTTTACAGAGTAGATGATAACACAAGTTACAGCACATGGGTCAAGATCAGACATAGATCTCCTGCGTCGGTGGAACACTCTTATTCATAACGGTCAATGGCTCAATGTCTGGATAAGGATCAGTGATGAGTGGTGTCCCTCAGGGGTTTGTATTGGGACCAACAGTCTTTCCTATTTTCTTCAGTGACATTGACGGAGGGATAGAGTTCAGCTTGAGCATGTTTGCGGATGCCACCAAGGTCAACACACCCGAGGGACAGGATGCCATCCAAAGAGACCTAGACAGGCTGGAGCAGGGGGTCGAGGAGAACCTCATGAGCTTCAAAACAAAGCCAAGTGCAAGGTCTTGTACCTGTGTCACGACAACCCCTGCTATCAATACAAGCTGGGGGAATGAAAGGGTTGAGCAGAGCTCTGCCAAAAGGAACTTGGGGGTACTGGTGCATGACAAGCTGGACATGAGCCAGCAGTGTGCCCTCGCAGCCCAAAAAGCCAACCGCATCCTGGGCTGCATCCAAAGAAGCGTGGCCAGCAGGGCAAGGCGGGTGATCCTGCCCCTCTGCTCTGCGCTGGTGAGACCCCACCTGGAGTGCTGTGTCCAGATGGGGAGTCCTCAGTACACGAGGGACATGGAGCTGTTGAAGCACAGATTGGAGCACACCACAAAAATGATCCAAGGGATGGAACACCTCCCCTGTGAGGACAGATTGAGAGAGTTGGGGCTGTTCAGTCTGAAAAAGAGAAGGCTCTGGGGAGACCTGAGAGTGGCCTTTCAGTATCTAAAGGGAGACTACAAGAAAGAAGAGGACAGACTCTTTAGCAGGGCCTGTTGTGATAGGACTAGGGGAAATGGTTTCAAATTGAGAAAGGAAAGATTTAGACTGGATATAAGGAAAAAGTTCTTTATGACAAGTGTGGTGAAGCACTGGCACACGTTTGCCCAGAGAGGTGGTGGATGCCCCATCTCTGGAGACCTTCAAGGTCAGGCTGGACAGGGCTCTGAAAAACCTGATCCAGCTGTAGGTATCCCTGTTCATTGCAGGGGAGTTGGACTAGATGGCCTTTAAAGGTCCCTTCCAACTCAAATGATTCTATGATTCTATGAAAATGCTTTACAGCAAGGGGAATGAAATTAACTGCTGATGTGTCTCTATAACGATGAAGAGACTCACTAATAATAAACTTAATTTGAAGTGGTCAAATTGGCTAAGCCTGAACTTTAACACATTTCAGAGATTTAATCTCTAAGCATCGAGATTTACCCAGTCAGTCCAGAAAGACCTTGCAAAACTTCAGAACTGGGCCAACTGAAGTTCAACAGGGAAACAAAAAGTTCTGCAGCTAGGGCAGAATAACCCTGTCTTAGGTCATTCTGTTAGGAACAGGCTAGAAGCCAACCTGAAGGGCATCAGCTATGCTGGAAAAGGTCTGGTAGTTACTGTGGGTGTTTAGATGAAAATGAGCTAACTGTACTCTCAGAGCAACAAGGCAAACTACACATCCTTGTCAGAGCCAGCAGATCAAGATAAATTATTACACCCTTCTAACTCAGCACTGTTGAGGCTCACTTGAACTACTGTGACTAGTTTTTGGACTTTTCAGTTCAAGAGAGACATTGAAGATTTGGAGAATATCTGGCAGAAGACTACCAAGACAATAATAACCCTAAATTACTTTTGAGGAAAACATGAGGGAGCTGCATTTGTTTAGTTCAGGGAATAATTGGCTATGCATCATACAGGTACTTGGCGGGCAATTACAAACATCATAGCTCTCCTTATTGTAGGTGTATACTGTAATATCCCGGAGAAAAGGATTCCTCATCAGGTGGTGAGGGCAGGGCTGGAATCAGACAAAGAGTCAGACTCCAGCAGACAGCTCTGTCTGACATGACCTAGGACTGATGACAGTCCTATTTGAGAGGAACATTTCTATTGGCAACTTTCTTTTTAAACAGCATTTCTATCTTTTCTTTTTTTTTCTGATTCCTATGATTTTCTATGATTTTTTTTCTATGATTTTTTGTGCATTACTTTGCTGATGAACCAGTCTCTTACAAAAGGGCTTTTAGCCCTTTTCTTGAAGTTTAAATGTAGTAGGTGTCAAAATTTGCTATAGATTTTTTT
>VXAV01007057.1:245049-258457 GCA_013399715.1 Alectura lathami | reverse complement strand
ATTCATGAAAATATTTCAGGTTATTTTTGTTTCCACGCAAAACATTACCTTCTTTTTTTTTTTTTTTAAGTAGGAAATCTGTAAGTCAAGAGTTGTTGTTTTCCTGTGTTCTCATTGAGACTGACCATTGCACTGTCATTTGATTTCAAAACGAAAATATGCAATCAGTAAAGCCACAATTAGCTATGCTTTATAGCAGGTAGAAACAAGTCTTTTGTCATAACAAAGGTTATAAAGTTTGTTTCCCGATTAAAGGAGGAAGGATAAAAATGTAACATATTGAAGTAGGGATTAATAGGGAAATTACCAGAGGAAATTAAGATAAATTAGTAATTAATTAGACTGTAATTAGGAGACAATTAAGTAAATTAAGGAATTTAGGATGAACATTATATGTTCTAGCTAAAACAATAGTTGTAGTTCAACATCTTATGTCATTAAATACTTTTCTAATTCTTAGTGACACATTTTAGATTTTGAAGTACTGAAGTTTGTATTTTCAGGTGGGCCTCAAGTCTAAACAATCTCTCTGTGTTAGGAAACATTGGAATCAGAAAAAGTTTAATTGATACGTTTCTTGGGAACTATTCAAAGTTTTGGAAATTATGCACTTCCTGCATTGAAAACAAAACTTCGTCTGAGTCCTGGCTCAAAGTATCTTCTTCAGTAAGTGGAACAATAATTTAATGTTTTTATTAATCTTGTTGAAAGCAGAAAATACTAATGCATGAGATGGAGGCAAACAAAACACATTAGGATTCCTGACATTTTCAAAGATCAGACTGTGCTCATTCTTGAATTGTATTTCAGGGATAGACTCAGACTAGTTCTTACTTTACCTGAACTGCTTCTACCCATGATGTCAGGAAGGTTACTTAACAAGTTGACAGAAGTCATCTTCGGCAGGTTTCAAAGGTATTGCAAAAACAGAAAGTACTTTTCTCTCTCTCACTAATGCCCAAACATTTACTAATAAAAGAAGATGTTTGTTTTCACTAGTCTCCAGAGTTCCAATGCCACTCAGATCTAACATTTACTTCATATATGCATTATTTAGTATTTTACAGTTCAACCCAGGTACAGCTAGAATAGGCATTACATACAGTTCAGAGCTTGTGTGTCTAAGTTAACCATTCTTTTATATCAAGTTCCTACCCTTTTGCAAAATCCTCTGTCCAGAGAGTGGAAAAAAGTCTGTTTGTTACAACTACATGACACTGTACTTCAACTATTACAAGGCAATCCATTTTCCAACAGTCTTAACCAGGAGTAAATTTAGGATTCAAATTATTGGGCTTAAATTAGCCTCTCTGTCTATTATTCCCATCTGATATGAATTCTTCTTAGAATGAAGCTACAGAGCTGAAGCCTGATTAAAAATGAAAAATGGACCTACACTACTTTCTCTATGATAAAATACCTTTCTCTTCAATGAGTTTAAACTCGCAATTACATTTGAAGACTCATGTCAGATAACTGCTAATCCTCTGTTCAAGCAGTAAGAAATATCTTTATATTCAATATGTATTGCATGGAGCTGTAGGCCAGCATCATGAAAACGTCTCTGCTCTTGATAAAGTAGTTTATGGGATGTTTCTTAGCACAGTTCTTAGAAAGGAGTCCCCAGCTGTTTTCATGAAGAAATGATGCAGATGTTTTCCATTTCTTCTACATCTTTGTCTCCTTTCTTTCATCAGAAGTCTAAAGTACATCAGAATATATATGATACATAAATATAAATAATCTTTCAATTACATGGCATTAATAACCTAGATGCAGAACACTTATCAAATAAATCTATATAGAAGCCATGGGAGTCAGCCACTAGAACATGATCATCCTCTAAATAAATATAACTACACAGCAATAAACAGCAGTCACATGCAGTAAAGTAGAATAGGAGGAGTAGAATAATATGTTCAATTGTAAATCACTGTGCATGGAAATTTAGGCAGGCGTAATACAATTACCCAAATGGAGGTCAAATGTAATTTCACAGGGTGAATAGCAGACCATGACCATGTATCTGTTGAATTTTTTTAAAATTTCAGGATGATCCAGCCATTATTTAACATTTGGAAATACCTTCAATTTTTCATATGCTATTCTGATGAACTTAATTAATTAATTTAGTAGATTATTACGATTTGCATAATGAGGAACACTTCAAGTTTGGAGTTTTTCATTCTGATCCCCAGACTTCAGCTTAAAAGGAAAGGACCCAAAGTGATCAGAGAATACTAATCATAACACTTAGCTGAAATCATCTCAACCTTTATAGACTGAAAAGTTTGCTGGAGAGAACTTTAAAATACAAGTAACAATGATACAACATTACATTTATTTTTCTAATTAAAAATAGATCTATGAGGAAAAATTCAGGGGGATCTGTCTTGCCTATAAATCTTCCATCATACATAAGAAAAACAATACAAAACCACAAATTAACAAGTCCAGGTTTTAACTTTCAAGTCCCTGCCAATGATCTCAGCACAAGTTCTGCTTTGAGATCAGTCTAAAGATGTGGTCTCACAAAAATAAAGATGTTGCTCCTTAAATCCTCCTTCATGCTTCATAACCACTTCTTGATATCTGTATGCCACATTTAAATTTATGGATATGCAGAGTTTCATTTTCCTTTCTTCCCTTAAAAATCTTGATTCTATAATACATGCAAGAACAAGTAAGCTAACAAAATGGCCAGGTTCTCTGGAAATGTGAAATTTAATCACCATGTTGATTCAGAGCCAGAACTCCAGTCAGAGGTGCTGGGCTCAATTTCACCTCTCAGACGCTGCTGCAAGCAGTCACAAAAAATATTCATATTGCTTCATTAACCAGATTCTCCACTAGCTTTCAAAAATAGACACAAAAACAAACAAACAAAAAAAACCACATTATTTTTGGTGATCAGATTGATTAGCCTTTCTTTCAGAGGTCTTACGTTGATACCTGAATCATAGAATCCAAAAGGCATGCTCAACATGAGTACTTTTATCTCTGCAAAATGTAATCCTTACCACAGAAAATGATGGAAGTGGTTCACCAACTTGAAAACCTTTAGCATTATCCATATAAATACAGTGCTTCATTAACAAGACACTGCGTTGGATCAATTCTAGCTCTTCCTGACAGTTCTGCTACATACCTGTCTCATTTTGTTAGCTTAATGAACTTGTTCCCAGCTCAACCCCATAAGTGCAGCATGCTGTCTGCCTAAAAATAAATAAATAAATAAATAAATAGAAGTGATTCGGTTGATACAGATTTTAGAGTCATTCATCTATTCAATACCAAATGACTTTTGTGACCAGGGATCAGCAATGAGCAGTAGCGTGAAGCAATTTTTTTCTGCTGCAATGCTCTTCTCCTGTGAGAATTGGAAACAATTTTTAAACACTAATCAGTTTCATTGGTTTAAAAAGTTCTTTGAAGAATATTCACCACGGTTAACAGCTATTCCACGGGTAGAGACATGTATGCTATACCTCAGAAAAACAATTAGGACAGGCAGATGATATACGGATGCATCTGGTCACATGGTTTGCTGAGCCATGTAGGCAATCCTTCCCAGAGTTCAAGATTGTTTTTTCTTTCTGCATGCAGACCGACGGCATCATTGGAGTTGCAAGTCTACAAACAAGAGGTGAATGTGGCAGCTCCAACACTGAAACCACAGGGTAAAATTTATGCTTACTGCACACAGCTCCATTGTTCAAAGAACAGAGCACGTTGGCCCCAGTCCAGTAGAGCACTTAGAGGACCGCTGAGACTCCTAACATGCCGACGGCTAAGCCCATGTCTAAGGGATTTGCTGAACTGGGGTCTGAGAACTGAGCATCTCACAACCCAGACCATGGGCTTGCTGGTGAGTGATCAGTAATTGCTGATAGCAGTAACAGTGGTGATCTACACAGAGGTACCTGTGGTATTCCAGCAAAATATCAAGGAAACAGTTCACTGCAGTTAAAGTTTCACACACAAAGTTTCACTACAGATGCTCAGATGCTGTTTAATTATTTTTTTTTTTTCCTTTTTTGCTTTTTATTTAAAGGATATTGCAAATTACATTGGTTAATAATTGCATAGCAGGTCTTTGGCTACTGAAGGAAGAAACTGGTTTCTGAAACAGGTCACCTGAAATCACACTAACAGCTGCCTTTTGTATTATTTCATTGGCACGTGGGCTTAGATTATGTTGCTGAGAAGAAGAAAAAGAAAAGTTGAATACTGAGTTGCTCATACTATTAACATTTTTGAGAGCCTTGCTTATTAGGATCCTGGGAGATTTTTTTGTGATGCTGATACTGACGTGGTCAGAGTGATGCAAGCACCTGGATGCAATGCTTGCTTGCTTAGGATTTTGATTAATAATAATCTATGTCCAGGCTAAATATGCTGAAAATCTCACAGATTTTAATCTCTTAAATACAATTTGGAGCTTGCCAGCTTTTGAGCCCTGGTTAATATTTTGAAGAATGTTTACCAGCGGTGAAAGTGATAATAATTTATCTTCTGAGTTTATCAAGATGTGCTTGGGCTTATGTGATACAGGAGAATGACCTGACAATCTCAGGAGCAGAGGCCCCGTATTATTTATCCTGAAAATTCTAAAGCCCGAGGACAATTTCTTGATATGCAGACAAGACAAATCCACCCAGAAATTCTTCCTGCTCACATTTTATGGTTTATTTTTTTTTTAATTTAGAGCATTCATCAAATCTTTAACATTTAGTACTAGGCATTTCTACAAGACAAACAGGTAGAACTTTCAAGCTAAAAATGCCGTGTAATAACAACACATTTTCTCATCTCGATCCTGATAATTTGCTAGTACTCACCCACAAGAGAGATGCAAAGGGGTGGTAAACTGAAAATAAAAAATGATGGGAAACAGTAGATTTACTAACTGCATTGAAACAGCAAACATGATTGGTTTCTTAATATCAGATAATGTTTCCCCAGGAAATCATACAAACAGTGATTCCTCTAGTAGATGTTTAAACATAAAATTCTACCAAAAAACACCCTGTGAGTATGGTCCATGTTTTCAGCCTCCTGTTTTATGGTCTCCTTGTGTGATTTTTTCCTGTTGTAGCCAAATCCATAAAAAGCAAGGTTTTATTCTGAAAGCCTGCTATTTTTGCAGTGATTTGCTCTCTTGGTTTCACTCCTACATATCAGTCTGCTTTTTTATCATGAAATCATTGCTAATTTTCCCTCCGCTTCCATTTTTCAAAAGGTCTCCTCTAATAACACTAGTTTGAAATAGATGAGATCACCTCCCATTTTCATGCTAATGATTTAAAAACTAAGAATTTAGTCCCAAAATAGCTCTGTTCATTCATATTCCAGTCTGCCCCCCTAAAATCTTTATGTAATTATTAGCCAATAAATACATACATGTAACAAAAGAAATAACTCATTTTTCAGTATGGTTTACACTCACTGATGATATAAGTTTGTTCTAATACCATTAACGGATCTGCATCCTGTTCTATACTTCAATAATTTTTTTCATCCCTATCTCTAAAGGCAGAAGTAAGCATGAATTTTAAAGGGTTCTGTCTCTTTTTTCTTGGCTTTTGTAAGTGTAACTTTCAAATGGAACCAATATATGGAGCCGATATCTATTTCTGATAGAAGACAGAATGACTTTCCATTTTTTCCCCTCAGTCCCACATCCTCCTCCAGTCATGCACCTAGCTTACACACCACCACCACCCCTCTGTGCATATGAATGAGAATTAGAAGACAGTTTTAACATTGAAATTCCTGCCTATCAGATAAAATATTTAAGGAAAAATAAAAAAAACACTTCAATCTTTTACATGTAGTGATAGTATATGGAAATTCTTATTATCATTCTTCATTAAGGCTGACCATTTCCATATAACTTGCAAAACTTCCCAACTCCCCTCCCCTTCCTAACACACACAGTGTATAAAATATTTGTCTCCATGAGACAGCTTATTGGCAGAAGCTCCAAGAAGTCCATTGCCATATCTCTAAATGGCTTCTATATAAAAATGAATTAAGTTTTAACTCCTTCAGCTGATGACACTTCCTACTGAAAGCCAGTGATTTTTTTATTATTTTTATTTATTTATTTTTAGTCTTGGGCTAATAATAAACTGACAACAGAAATTTTGTGAAAGCACAGTACCTGGGTGGTTTTTATTACTGTCAGTCTCTGCTGATAGTATTGGCATAAGAATGAACTACTGACCTACCTGCAGACAGAAGAGAGAAAGCTAATCACCACACAACTTCTTTATCCTTAAGAAACAAAATGAGGGAGAGATACTAGGAGAGGGGAAAGAGCCCACATGAGATATAATGCCAGGCTGTACACCATCCTTCCCTTCTCCACTTCCGATAGACTTTCTTACACCATCCCATAGGTCACAAATAGGCTAGCACTGTGAAGAAACATATCTTCCCCACCTTGACTGAGAGTCTCAGCTTTATATCATCTTAATTAGTAATCGCAATTAAAAATAAAAAAAGAACAAGAAGATAGCATGATGTATGGTAAGCTCTAACTTTCATTTCCTCCTATAAAAAATGCAAAAGCTTATTTAAAAAATTCTCATTCTGCTCCAGAGCCCTGAAACTAAATCATTGATTTCATAATGTTTAAATTTTAATTAAAACTAAACTCTTGCAAAACAAATTAGAAATACATAAATATTGTGTGTTAAGAATACCAAAGGATTGTTCTGACAAGACACAATTGTCAGTCTCCACATCTCTGTGGATGCAGCACAGTACATAATGTGTTTTGAGGTTTCCTCAGTCCTAACTTCAGCTTATGATCAAAGGAGCTTGTCAAATAAATGTCACAAAATTGTCACCACATTAAAAATAAACATAAGTTTTTCTTTAATTGGATAGGGTTATTACCATTAAAAACTACTAAATGTCCCAGAATACACCGGAGAATTCATTCCAACATAAAAGCCCTGCTGTCCTGTGTGCCCCGATTAGCGGGTTCCCCATGGCTGGCTTTGTGGTATGGTTTCCACCCCACTGGGTGCTGCGGCATTGCGTTGCGGCACTCCAGCCCCTAGGACAAATGCCAGGAGAGTCTGACACAGGAATAACGAAAACACTTTCTTACTTCACAGTCCATTTGTCAAGCTTCCAATCTTATCTATGTGACACACACACAAAAAAAAAAAAAAAANAAAAAAAAAAAAAAAAAAAAAAAAAAAAAAAAAAACTCTGAGGACTATTTTAAGTGTAAAAATGTTTTCACTGGTTTTCACTGGCATGTGCATTTCACAGCACGCAGAGTGATTTCAGGCTTTGATCTACTTTGCAGAATTACAAGGGAAAACATTAGAAAAGTTATGAAGCTTGACTTATAAATTAGTAGAAAGCTTGCATGGGACATAAGCAAGGTTCATGGAACCTGGCCCTGTAAACTGCCACACAGCAGCAGCAGCTTCATGCAGCTGAGAAGCCTGAATGATCTCAGTGGATCACTTCCTGCTAGTAGAAATCAAGCACGAACACATAATTTTTTCAGAGACAGTAGCAATTAACAGAAGTTGGGCATGCTAAGAAACCCTTGCAAGTTTGAATCTATGCAAATTCAGTATTTACTGTGTTGGTTTGCTTTGTTGCTAAAATCTGGATACATATAAAATATATTTTGATTGAAGATGCAGCTGTAAACTCACAGTATAAAACAACTGAACAAAATACATGTCTAATTGATAGCAACAGAAATACAGTCAAAGAAATCTTCAACAGTTCCTACTATTAGAAGGTCCTGTGTTTTTAGTTGCTTAAGCTTTTTTCTCATTTCTATTGCGAGGGCTCCTACCACTCAGTCCCCAGTACTGGAAGAATTCACCTTGTACAANAAAAAAAAAAAAAAAAAAAAAAAAAAAAAAAAAAAAAAAAAAAAAAAAAAAAAAAAAAAAAAAAAAAAAAAACTATTTTCAAGACTAAATTAGGGTGTGAAACTATTTAAAATACACAAACTATTTTGTAACCAGTTCAAAACTTCAAATGCTTTAGCATCTCCGGTTTTGCAGCAGACTCAAAACTCGCTTGGGATTGCCTCTTGCTCATCTTCTGCTGGATATGGGAAAAAGCATATGCTAAAACCATCCTAAGACTTTGATCATACTTTGCATATGCTCAGCATTTTGGCAGATGAATCCTCTAAAGAGCCCATCTGCACTGACCTGCTCCAAACCAGGACTGCACAGACCGCAGTGTTTTAGCTGTAACTTCTGCAGCTAGATGCCACTGTGGCACAAAGCACAGTAGCTGGAAGCAGAGCTCCTCTGCTTCCCTGCTCTCTGCCTGTCGGGCACACAGGAGGAAGCTGGAGGCAGCCAGACTTGCAGACAGGTTCAGGTTTCGTGCACAGGAAGGCCAGGATCCAGATTCAAGAGGAGGCTAACCACATGGGTAAGGAATGAGAGAAGGAATCAGACTTAAGAGAATACTGAAGAAATAAGCTAGTACTATGGCAAAAGTCTTGCCAAATACAATGGTAGGAGCTGAGGACCGGCACAAGATACCATAATTTCATATTGCAGGGCAGGAGAAACCAGGTCTGAGTCCATCACTCTTGCTTTTTCAGAGCTTGGAACAGACACTAAGAAATTTTGTATTAAACACTTGTCTCCTGACAATTCACTGCCTTAACAACAGAGAGGGATACACCATAGACCTTGATTAGACACAATTGTTCTCCTGAATATTTCAATTTTCAAAAACTGAGTGAAAGCTGGGAGTTTGAGCAGAAAAGACAAGCCAAATCTAAGGATACTGGCAATTCCCATAGCAAGCCTGGAAAAAGTTAATTCCTTCACTTGCTTTGCTCCAAAAAATACCCTTTTATAATACTGAGATGTGCAATGTTTTACATGACCAACCTAAATGAACAATAAAAGTCTTGAACCCAATGCGACAAAGTTTGGAGAAGTTCATTCCATTTAGAGATCTAAACCAATAAGACGCCCAACCACCACCATAACCCAAAATCACACAGGTCAACTTCTGTGAAACAGAGAATTGTACCGAGAAGATATCTGAGAAGAATTTGAAAAGCTTTCTCTACACTGTGCAGAAGAATGTTAGCCTGTGACAAATATGCCCCTGAAGAGAAATTAAACATCTTGTTTTAGAGCTGCTGTCATAGTCTGAACTTCATGGAATGACTATTTGATTGAAGGAGAGAGCTCTTGTTGCTTTGTAAGCCACTCCATAATAGTACTCTTCCATTTGTCCTTGACAACTGTGCTTTTAATGACACTTATTTACTTAATAAGAGTTAAAGTTTCAGTCCTAATTACCACACATGCATAAAAACTGCAACAATACCACCTTATAGATTTCCAGAAACTGAGGAAATGGATTCTCATGATTTCTGTTGAATTTAAATCTCCAACACTACTCTGAAAATCTAGGAGATCCACTTTGTGAATACTCCCTTCTGCACAGGTAATTTTACAGAAGGCACCGCAGACGTGACCAACGACTCCCTCAGCACTAGTGGGGACTTTATCTGGAGGAAAACAAAATGCCGTCCTATACTTACCTATAATTGACAAAAACATGCACACACAAATGGAAAAGTGACAATCCTTGACCATGGACACAGTGTCCCTGCCACTCACCGGCAGTTCCAGCCATTCCAGCCTCACTCCCTGTTTCCAGACAGGGTGTTGCCCATTTGCACCTCTCCATCATTGAAGCCAGGGCGGGGTAAGAGGAGTTTGACCCTTGAAATTTATGTTTGGGGAAAAAAAAGGGGAAGAAAAAGATCACATACATAAACACTACAGACAGAATAACATACCCTTGAGATGCAGAACAACCAGATGCACTTCTTTGCTGTAGCTTGGGCAATGCAGAGAAGATGCATTTTCTACATCCTGGACAAATCCAGGAAAACACGCTGACCAACACTGCTCTCTGACCTGGTACAATCCCTCAGAAATAAGGCTGACTAGCAGGAGTTTTCTGATGAAAAACACTGACAAAAAAAAGAGCTTCAGTGAACAGAACTGCAGTTGATTTTTCAGGTTTGTTCCAGGAATTTTTTGCTGTAGAACGACACCCACACTAGCCAGCCTCAGAGTTAGTAATGCATTACAGAGACCTTGAAATCTCAATCTGATATACGGCTGCTTCAGTCTGTGCTTCTTCCTACCCCATTATAAACTTGACCTTAATTAACCCTCTTAGGGAAATGGAGTTTGTTGACTCCCAAGGACAGTCTCATTGAAAAACAATGTTGCAATGTCACTCAAAAGCTAAAGTAAGGCTGCTTTATAAAGGGATTTGTACTAATAACTCTTGAATATTAATAGCTTCTTATGCTATGTGGCTTTTATAAACTTATATAGATAAGCTAGGACAGAGCTCTGCCTTTCCCAAACTTAAAAAAAAAAAAAAAAAAAGAAAAAAAGAAAGAAAGAAAATCCCTCCATATTTCCTTTGGCAAAATCTATTTCTCTTTGGCGAGCACTACATCAATTTTGTGAAAAAAAAAAATATATTTAATTACTGATTTAAATTAAAATATGGCGGCAATAGCTGTAAATCAAAGCGCTGTCTATTATAACA
The DNA here is from genome assembly GCA_013399715.1 of Alectura lathami. NCBI lineage: Eukaryota > Metazoa > Chordata > Aves > Galliformes > Megapodiidae > Alectura > Alectura lathami. The sequence goes on along the minus strand of VXAV01007057.1, from coordinate 247,861 downwards.
GGATATCCAGTTAATACACTAATTTCTAATGTGGCTTCCTAATGAAAACGTTTCTCTTCCCCACCCCGTATATATTTTAGATTTATAGGCAACAAATAAACGAGGCAGATCTTAGCTAATATAATTTAATTAAAAACTTTGCTATGAAAGAGTTGGGGGTAGCAAAGGTAACATCTGTCCTGCATCATTGGAAGGTCCTGGAACATGTTTAGGTCTGACAGGGAGAAAGGTCCTTACTAGCATCATCTATCTATATACTACAAACATGACATAGGATAACAACAACTGATCTTTTAAAATTCACTTTAGGAGGAGTATAGGCCTTATTGTAAAAATAGTTGAGACCACTCCATTCACTAAATTGTTTTGTTGGTCCAGAGTTTAAAGGTATGGACTTCAGAATTGACAGTTATGTTTTTTCCCCTTACACAGTTCTGTGCCAGTCTCCACTTTCAAGAGCTATATTAAGCTGTAAGCATTCTCAGACTATTTAGGGACTGCACAAAGATTATGAGTTATTTTAACAAAGAAAATATTCATACAGAGCAGATAATAAGTAGCTGAAGTTATAAAAAAAAATCCAACTTGCATTTTCTGAATGGTATTTGAACATTAATGGGTTTTTGCCCATAAATTACAAACCATTTTATGGATGTACAGTACATTTATTACCTTGTCACAAAACACAGTTTATCCTCTAGATTTTGCATAACAGTATGCTTATATATCACTAAAGCAAAATGAGAATTCAAGACACTTACATACCAGGGAACCAAAACTAAAAGCAGTTATTTACCAGTAGGTTAATGTGAAAGCATTTACCACAATTTGGCATTGTATCTGAAATTTCTAGAACCTTAAATTTTTATCCCAGTCCAGAATGTTTCTTCTTCAATTTATTTTTGCACTACTGCGCTGATAGATTTAAGTAAAAAAAAACTAAAACAATTAAGGACAGTGTCCACTGAAATATGCATGCTACTATGTAACGACTGTAGCTTCAGTAAGAAAGGAGGGAAGCACTCCCTACATCTAAGCAGATTCAGCGGGTAATGCTTTGTTTCTGAAGTGCTGAGGGTTTCAGCAAAACCCAGTGCTGTGGGAGGCTGACCAACAACTCCACACTAAGTGGGAGCTCAAAGCACAGGACATCAGCATCTCCAGTCCTCCTTCCACGGTCCACTGCTACCAACCTCGTGGACTGGTAGACATGGTTCACGAACATCCTAACCTCCCACCTGCCCTCTTGCAGAAGCTCCTTTCCCTCACGGAGACAGCACAGGGAAATAAAATTCCTGGCATGGTTCTGTGTGAGATTCAGTACAGTAACAGAGCTTTTTGCTCTGAAACTTACCTGGGGATTACCAACGACTGTCAGGCCCCTGTTCCCTCACCTTCATTAATTTGTCATTAGGGTGTTCAGTTGTCAAAAATTATTACATTGAAGGTTTCTCTAATATCCTTGAAAAATATTAAAGACGTTACCTAATAAGTTGCTGATGTTACTACAAAGATAGAATTTTATATTATTAAAAGAACTCTAAAATATGCCAAATGCTGAAAATCAGTTTGTAGGCTAATGCTATCGAGATTTACAAGCATCGCTTTATGTACCTCTCAGTGTGAAATTATTAATTCTTTATCCAAGCAATGCAGTGCAAAAGCCTTCCACGTTAACATCAAATTGGAACTATTTCTCTCATAATAAAGTTGTGTGCTATGACCACAACATAAAATATACTATTAGAGAAAGTTATTTCTTTTCTTCTCCCTCAAAGTTCATCCATGTTTTATAAGAATTCACAGTAGCCAACCAAAATTATTTAATATAAAGTAATAATTTTACCTATGATGTACGAAATTATCAGCTGTCAGAATAAGTCTTTAGAATGTTTCTTTTGAACGAAATGGTTTTAACAATATCAACAAGTGACCATGGCTGTTCTTCAGACCAGCCATTTTTTGTGCAAGAACTTTTGAAGGCCATGGGAGTGGATAGATACAAGGCTTGTTTTGTCTTAGTGTGCCTTTGAAAATAACAACAAAAAAGAAAGAATCAAAAAATCCCTGAACATTTAATCAACACACTATTATAAGGATTTAGTGTGGCCAGCATTCAAAAATGTATTATCTGATCTTTTCTCTGTTTCCTTCATGAGGCTCCATCCTGAAACACGATCCACCGACCACTACTCCCCTGTTGTATACAGTTATATGTCAGCAAAAGGCGAAATTAAACTACAGCTGTGTGAGATGAACCTGCGAACTATGAATCCAAGTAGTTTATGTGTTCGGCTCAAGATTTATCACCATCACAGTCTTTATTTGCCATTCTCACATGCATAGAGCACATTTTCTCTTTCTCCTATGACAAATAACCTTTAGGATCTAGGACTCAATCCTTCAAATACGTCAAAATGTTTAGCAATGCTTAAAAACATAACATTTCTCCATGTGGAATGCAAAACTTTTTGATTGATGACATTGTTCTGGAATATTTAACCAAAACAGGAATTTCTAACACTGCTAGAAGCAATCTACTGGTTACCTTTTGTTTTTCCTTCTCTCTAACATCATACAAATTGGGCAAGCTAATTCTATTTACTTTCTCAGATAGCCCAATGTACCTGGGAACATACATTATACATTCAAGACAATATTTACCTTTTCTATTTACTTTGTATAAATCTAAAAGGAAATAGTTTTAAAACCGAAAATGTGCAAATACAGGCAAATAGCAGAGTGCTGCTCTTCCATTTTTGCTGTTCTAAGGTGGAACAAAACTTTTTTCTGCAAGTAACAAAATAATGAC
>VXAV01007057.1:192506-215002 GCA_013399715.1 Alectura lathami | reverse complement strand
AACATGAGTTGAAAACACGCAACATGAGAAAACAGTTAGCACAAATCTACAATCTACATAAAAGTAGGAAGATCTGCAGTATTTCCAGAACTTACAAAAAGTCAATGGCAAGTCAGGAAAATGGTGATGGATTTCTCAGTCACTAAGAGAGAGAGTCTGCAAACAAAGAGCAGAACATGCATGAGTGCTTTTTTTGACAAATATTTGCGCACCTATTAAAAACATGCTAAGAAAGAGTTTCACATTACTAGTCTACATCTGCATGACACTTTCAGGGATCATTTCAAGCTTATTTGAATGTTTTTCTGATTCTTCTGTATTTTAAGGCTTTTCTAAAGTTAGTCACATTTGACTGCAAGTACCAATTCATGTATTTCTTGTGAATATGAAGTACTAAACATCTGCAGTACTGTGCCTTTAAAACAGATTTTACCAAAAAAAAAATAATGATAATAATAAAAGGAAAGCACAAACCCTGTGTATAGTAATTGATGTACCAGAACAAAACCATAAGTAAAAGGAGCAAGCGTTCGTATACCTACCAGGATCGTACCAGAATATCTTGGAAGCAACACAAGAATTTTGGTTTATGCAGATAAATAGAAGTATCTGTGCTACTGTGATAAAGAAGTTGAATAACTTTTGAGACAGGCATCTGCACTGCCTCTGAATCCTAAGCGCTTTCATTGCTCCAGTTCTACAAACCTCCTAACAACCACAGTAAGTCTTGAACAAGCATGAGTGATAATCCTACACACTCAGACCATTCTAGAGTTTAACATGTGAATATGAAATCTTACTAAGAAATGAAAATAAAGAGATCTGTAGTGTGTTATTTGCTGACTGAGGACTGTAAACTACTTTGCTTCTTATCCTCCCCTTCTCCTCCATACTCCCACCGCCCTTCATCTTATGTGTTTCTTCTCTTGGCCATCATTACCCTGGCTCTGAATTCTGATACAGTGCTGTGTCAAAGAGGGGTTTAACTTTGCTTTTAGGGACTATCTAGAACTCCAGGCATTCAGATGAGCTTCCTCATACAGTGCGCCCACTTACAAACGCTTCTTCCCCCTCCGAAACCTGCAAAAGCAATGTTTCAGCTGACACATGGAAACATCATACAAAAGTACACTACGCCATGTATACCTGCCTTCACACCACCAATATTCAAAGCCCAAAAAGGATGAGGAATTTATCTGAAATGTTGGATAAGTTAACATACAGCAGAGGTGTTTTCTTAGATGTTCTCTTACACCAGTTAATAGGAATAACAAGACTTTCTGAATAAGAAAGAAAACAAAGTTTCAGTGAGAAGTATCAAACTTTGAGATTCCTGGAAAATTTCAACAGAAAACCTAGCCGTTAAAAAAATAGCAGAGCCCACAAACAAACTCATCCACAATGCATCTCCACAGACAGATCCCGGGAAGCAGAAAGGAACTTGAAGAATTCACAGGGTGTTTAATACACATCCTTACCAGTCATACTAAGGTAAATAAATAAATAAATAAATATGCTTTCATCTGAATAGAGGTAGAATCGCTCACTCTTCTTCTTGGGGAGTCAGGGTACTCAGTCCAAAAGCTGGCTGAACCTTGCTTACCTTTCACTATAATATCAAAAAGACACAGACAACTTTAAAGAAGTTTCAGTTCTCTCCCCTTCTCCACTTCATCATTATTTTGTAAGAAGGCATATCTTAACACACAGACAGCAATCTGTGTACTTAGCAAATATGGTACACCTGTAAGTAATACTATGCCAACTTACACAGTGGCAGGTAGCAAATCTTTCCCTTACTAAACCAAACCTATATTCTTCCCTCTGCATCTTAACCCAATTTGCACAACTCATTCAGCTTAGCCTTTGCTTACACATACACACTTTTTATTGATTGCATGTTCATGGAACTTCCTTACTTCAGAAGCTCATTTTCATTTTAAAAAAGATGGTAAAATACTTTTAAAAAGCTAAAGCTTTAGGCAGATTTTTCAGTGTATGAATAGTTAGTTGTACTTTCAAACTCACACCACCCACGAAAAGAACCTGAAAGTCCTCAGAGAACTCTAAACCTGGAGCTAAATAACAGGATAAAACAAAACAACAAGAAAATCTGCTTAATAGGTACAAATGCAATGACCAGTAAATTCACAGAACTGTCCTTCCCTGCACAAAACAGGCCTCTTTTTTAGAAATTACTTTCATCAGCATAGAAGAACTAATGGATTAATATTAGGCTCGGATAAAATGAATTTTCAAATAGGACTGATATTGCTAAGCTGCATTTGTGCTAAATTATTTTCCTAACAAAGTCAGTCTATCCAGAACGTTTGGATTTCCTATATCAGAACTACATTTAAAGCAACAGTCGAGTTGTTAATGTTTATTGCATAACACTCTCCCTAAATGTCAGTCCATACTAGCTCTTCACATATCAGTTTCAATAAAGACACTGGCTGTATCAGTAGGGCCAGTTTTCACAAGTCTGTGCAAAAGATCTCTCTCTCTAAAATATGCAAATATGAGCAAATTTAAGGAATATTTAGGAAGTAATTTTTGTTATCTCTGGTATGGAGGAACTACATCGTTTTTAATATACGGGAAGAAAGGATACCAAAAAAATCTCACACTATGGGGAATCAGCAATTTTTTTTTCCTGATATTATAGCAAAATAAAAATGCACATCTACACCTAGAAGTAGAACTATTCCATACGTATTCTCTACATACATGTAATTAAGACACCAAATTTACGCCAACTACTCACAAGAGGATTTAGTGAGCAAAGAAAGGAAAAAAAAATGAGTAACCAATTGTATTTATTATGTCAAATAAATCAGACTGAAAATACACTTCCTCATACAACTTACTCTCACATTCCACATGTTTTGAGCATAACACCAGAATAGCTATTTATTTCACAAAGTTCCTTTGCGCTTTATGGCTACTCTCTCTTTTTATATTTTAGTATATCAAACATTAGTGATTGGTTACTTTGTTCTTAGTCCCACTGGGCCTGTTATCTGTAATTAAATATAAGCCTCCTTGATATTAGTAGTGCTCTGATGGATTGTTGCTTATCTACCAGGCAGCACTTAGAGAAATGGAGGTCCTTGAAAGCAAACAGCATCAGAGCATAAATCAGCTTGAATGAAGACAGGAGCGAATATAGATTTTGTGGTAAGAACGCTCAGGAGATTGTTCTTCGAAGTCCAGAGACTGGAGATCACATCCATATTGATCTATCGTCAGACACTTATTGATCATTGGCTAAATGACTGTACAGATAAACATATGTATCTTTCCACTTCTGCCACTAGATCCAACCTTACCGACTATGCAAAACTAAAAACATAACCTGCTCAAACCTCAATTAAATGCTGCAAGAAGGTTTGTGCAGTACAATTGATCTGAAATAGAACAAAAAAAATTCACTTCCTGCTCCCATAAGAAGAAAAGCCCAACTAGAAATATCCCTATTTATTTTCAACCTTTTAAATAAACTTTTCTATGACTGCCCTTGCAATTCTGAAATGTGTCATAATTCTTGTATTCTCATTATGTCAAACGCACACAGGAAAATAAAACAACAACCATGAATCCAGTTAGTTATGATTTTCAAATTATTGAGTTTTACTAGGAAGAACGGATATCATAAGAGACAGCCTGCTTGTCTGATGAGTAGAAGCTGTCAGCAAATTCCTATAATGATTTTCAGTTAATCTTATCCATTCACAGTATGATTTAAAAAAAGATTCCAGCTCCTCAGGATAAAGGACACGTAAACCCAAGTTTTCTAAGTTGCAATTGTCCAAGTTAGTAAAGCTTACCTTGAGTGTAGTCTGCCACTTACAAAATGTTGTTTTGATTAAATCCCTAAGAAACTACAGTTAGTTCTTGCACTTACTCAAGAATAACCAGCATTCCAGCAAAATGAATAAGGGTAACCAGAACACAAGCTTGCATAAACCAAAACGAAGCAGAAAAAGAATATGTCAAAAAAATAACCAGTTAAATACAAGGATGAAACCAGCAATCAGTGAATTGACAGTCTAACTTTAATGAGCATAGCAGTTTTGCCATGGACATCAGTAAAGGGTTTCACACGCAAATAACTCAAGAGGTTGTTTTAAGCTCAGCCTTCACTAATCAACTCTCTTTCACATCCAGAATACAAAACAGTAAGCAAATGCTTAGCACACCACCAATTATCCATGCCCCAGATGGAGATCACCCATTAATCTCCTCCCCAGAAGTGAAGTGTTTGGTGAGGAGAGAGATCAAAAGCCTCCACAACTTTCAGACACTCTCCCACCCCATCCCCTTCCCAAGCTAGTTGGTATGAGTACCTGAACTTAATCATTCCTACTTCAGAAAAACTGGACAAACCTGCTGGAAATGCTTTCTACCTTGTTCACAAGCTCTCACCCAAGGAGTTTTTCTTTCTGACATCCTGTAATATTTTTTCCCAGATAACTGGGGTAGTCCTTCAAAACCTGTTATTGAAAGAAAATCCCCTGCACTTCTCCAAGCCATCTGGCCTCCTGATCTTTCTCTCTCCAGCTGCTGCAGCTTGTAATTAGTCCCAGCTGAACGGCTAGTTAATCTTCTTCAGCAGAATCACATGAGACATATACATTTCATTGAAGGGCAAGGACCAATATTTACAGATTAAAAACAAGTTTTTATGATCTCCCTTTCCTTGTCTAGATAACCCATATGAACAAGATTGTCATGGAAGTTTAAAGACAGAAAGAGAATATGCTACATTTTGTGATAGAGTAGAAGTGAAGAAAAGACCTACGTTTATGGTTAATTCAAAATTCAAATGAGTATGCTAAAACGTCTCCACTGGAAAAATACGTTATTAGTTGTGAAGATAAAATAAAGATTTATTTGCAAATAGCAAATACTGTTTTCATAGAAGATGATGTCAGAAGGCAAAGGTTAGATGTTGTTACTAGAAATAAGATTTTAAATTAGAAAGTGTTAGGTCAAGAAATTGTGCTGAACTGGAACTCTGAAAATATACCTACTAATATTTAATGTTAACTTAATGTACAACATGCCACTGGAATGAAAATACTTGGATTAACTACATTATCAGGAACACTGAGAGAACTGCAGAAAATGAACTACCGAAAAATAATCATTATTTTGGAACAGAAAAGCCTATTGCTTATATTTCATTTTAAGAAAAAAACAAACTAATGAGACTGTATAAAACTATATTTTCATTTCATGGTTATAGCTCCTGTGAAATGTCTAAAACAAAACAAATTTTGTTCATTACTGTTCATTATTTATGTTGTTATGAGAAACCACCAACAAAGTTGGCTTATAAGTATTAATGCAAATTACTGTCACTGCATCCATATACCCATACCATTAGAAATATGGACAATTCATAATGAATAATGTGACTTTTCCTATTTTATTTTTCCTGTTTACTTCACCACCACCTTGAGGCTATAACATACAGCAATTTGAGTGAAAAATGCAGAAGGAAAAGAAAAGAGAGACACAGTCCTGAAGGAGGGAACAGACATACAGGTGTCAGTCATTCTCTAACAATGACAGACAATACTGGGCTATACTCATCCATATACCTACCCTTCCTCTTTGTTTCATTGCTCAATTTCAACTGTTCATCACAGCACAATTTCAATATAACAGAGGCAGAAGGTACTAGATCTACTAGATGCATTTCTACTAGATGTATTTTACTATATGCACAAGAAAGATGTGGAGTTGTTGGACCAGGTCCAGAGGAGGGCCATGAAGATGACCAGAGAACTAGAACACCTCTCCTGTGAAGAAAGGCTGAGGGAGCTGGAGTTGTTCAGCCTTGAGAAGGCTTCAGGGACACCTCATTGCAGGCTTTCAGTATTTGAAGGGAGCCTACAAGACAGATGAGGAGTGACTTTTTACAGGAGCTGATAGCAATAGGACAAGGGGATACAGTTTTCAACTAAAAGAGAGGAGATTTACATAGATATATAGGGAGGAAATTATTTACTCAGATTGTGGTGAAGCGCTGGCACAGGCTGGCCAGAGAAGCTGTGGATGCACCATCCCTAGAGTTGTTCAAGGTAGGTGGCAACCCTGCCCACAGCAGGCGGTTGGAACAAGATGATATTCCAACCCAAGCCACTCTATGAATCTATGATGTGACTCCTCTCCGAAAAACTCACTGCGAGATGTTTTCAGGCACTTCCAAGGAAATCTCTGGGTTGCAGCAGCAGGAAAATGCTCAGGGCTGAGAAGCAGCTGCCCCTCTTTGCCCTGCCCCATGCCCGTCCTTGCTCCTTGGAGGCATCTTTAGGCATTAACATGGAAATCCAACCTGCTACCTTGACTCTACACACAGATTTCTTTTTTTTTTTTTTTTTTTTTAATGGTACGTACATATTCTGGAATTGAATTTCACATTAGTTACACCAGGATCACCATGAACACAGTGATTTTGAAGCCAGAAGGGGCTAATTCCCTAACTCTCAAGCCAGGAACACCCACTCTCTACAGAAACAGAAAAAGTGAAACACAAATGCCTTGAAAAGCAAATGTTCTACCTTCACCTAGGATAGATGAAACCTTTTTGTCTTGGTGGCTGGCAGAGAGCCTTTCCTCACTGAGAGCTTGAAATACCACCATTGCCCAGACATATCTGAATTAATATCTCTAGATTGATGCTGTGTGGTGTGAGTACTCACTTGGGTCGATACGGCACAGCATTCTCAGGCACATCTGCGTACTCCACAGTGTTACTGAGATTCGCATATCCATAACTATACCAAAACCTAAAAACTTCTATTTTAAATACTGCTAGTCAGAGATACAAAGAATGCTATAGGACTATGTGTGACATACAAGGGTGTTTGATGAAAATACTATTGATTGGCTGCTACATGTCCTTAGTTCTGCTACTAATTTTGCAGCTGAGCTGCAGTGTGAGACAGAATGAATCATTTTTATCATTTTGTGCCTCTGTTTGCCTATCTAACAGATAAAGTAACCACAACTTGCTTTTCCTTTGAAAGCACTTGGAGGTGGATGTAAGAACAACAAAATACACACAATGAGAGCAAAAAACTTAAGAGCCAAGCTGGGCAAAAAGGCAGCACTCTGATGAATGCCTTCCTGAATAAGACCTTCATATCATTTTTTTCATCCCTCTAAATAACTACAATAAACATGATGTAGTTCTTCAACAGAACATTACATTTGATGATACCATTTGGTACTGTAATTTCTGTGAAGATCTGAATAGAATCATGTCAATTTTGGGTTTGACAAAAAGAGGCTAATAAATACCAATCAATCAATTCTGCTCAGATTTTCCACAAAAAAAAGTACAATAGGTATACATTACAAATAGATACAAATACCATCATGTGGATCTGTTTACTTTCAAGAGATTTTACTGTGAAGACTTTCTAAGTGCAACATAAAAAAAACAGCTTTATCTATAAATATATTTCATACTAGGGAAAATGTTTCTACTCCATACACTGTTCCGCTCTTTTACAGTCAAGTTTATACCCTATGTGCTACCATGTGTCTAAGCAGTTTTCTCAGTATTAATTTCTTAGTCTTCCTTCTTATTCGAATGATAGCAGCTGGGAACACTAGTATATTATAAACTGCCAATCTCTTAGGAATCTGCAGTCACAACCATTAAGTAAACATCAGTTATTAAAATTAAGTCCTCAGCATGCTGAGAAGCCTCTGTTTTTCTTTCGATTACAAGTAAATGTGCTAAAAATGAGGATGGTGTTCTCCTTTGCTGCTTACTCCTCCTGCTAATTATAAAATTCACTGTTTATAGTAGTTCAAGATATCCAGCCATGATGATTAGCGCAGCTTATTAAAAAGAAATACATTTGGATGAAAGATATTTTTTGTAAAGTATTTTCTTAATGCAGCTAATGTTTTACATGCAATAAGTGTTTTATATAAATGTGTTTCTTATAATGACGAAATAATTTGGAATTTGAACAAAGAAAGAGAGAGATCCCTCACCATTGGTGAGGGAAAAGCCATACTAATTGTTCATACTATACCATTACCTTTATCAAGTTAAGGATTAAAGAAATATACAGATCAGGAATTGAAGCTGGACAAAATGTAGTGAAGATATAAAGAACAAAGACAAGTTTAGGTGAACAAGCTATAGTCATACATAACTAAATTAGGTAAAGGAAAATGTGATATGACTTCCTGTTATATCCTGGAATGAGATGAAACTCTGGCCATAATTAAAGGAAGACATGTTAATAATCTAGCTATAATCATTCAGGGGGTAGTAAATGAAAGAATTGTTAGTCCTGCATGTTCAACAAAGAGATTAATCTTTGAATAACTCAAACCTATAAACAAGATATTAGAAAGAAGAACAAAGTTTTGGCTCCCACCCTCTAACAGAACAGGAGACCAGTCCCTTACCCCTTTTACTACCCCATCTCATCCCCATACCTGTAGAAGGCTGGCCCAAGGATCATAAGAAAAGCTTAGAAAGCCAATATTAAGGCAGATTTCCTCTTTCTTCTGTGTGCTATAATATACACATATGGAAAGGCAATACTGAGTGTTAAAATCAAGACACATTCATAGCCACAATTTTCTTAAGGGATGTGCTGCAACACTGCCAAGCCTTCTTTGCCTAGCATCGGAGCTTCAAAGCACTACACAAAGTAACTTTTCAGTTAGGCAGCTGCATTGCAGGTTTGAGGCTACACACTTGAACTTATCCATTTGCTTTTCCTTCTATATTTCCTTCCCCTCCCCCCCCATTTCTGTTTGCTTGTTTTGTTTTCTCAGATATGCTCACACACACAAAGTGCATCAGGTGCCTGGTATACTTGGTACCATCTGTAAGTCCTGTTGTGCCTTGAGAAAACCTTGTTGATCAATATCAATTTCAAGCAAATTACTACGTGTTTCTTTCATCCTTCTCAACTAGTTATTAAAAAAACACGTCCTTGTGTTAGTCATCTACACACAGAATTTGAGGATTGCACTGTAGCACTGATACTGTCACAGACAGAGTGAAAAGGAAAACATAATTCCATCTGGATATGTAACACTGAATCATAGAATGGCTTGGGTTGTAAGGGACCTCAGAGATCATCTAGTTCCAACCCCCCTGCCATGGCCAGGGCTGCCAGCCACTAGCTCACTAGAGCAAACTGCCCAGGAACCCATCCAGCCTGGCCTTGAACACAGACAGGGATGGGGCAGCCACAACTTCTCTGGGCAGCCTGTGCCAGCGCCTCACCACTCTCTCAGGGAAGAACTTCTCCCTGATGTCCAACCTAAACCTCCCCTCTTTCAGTTTTAGCCCATTCCCCCTTGTCCTACCATTTTCCACCAGTTCAAAAAGTCGGTCCCCCTCCTGCCTGTAAGCTCCTTTCAAGTACTGGAAGGCCGCAATGAGGTCTCCCCGGAGCCTTCTCTTTTCCAAGCTGAACAATCCCAACTCCCTCAACTTTTCTTCATAGGAGAGGTGCTCCAGCCCTCTGATCATTTTGGTGGCCTGATTGAAAGAATTATTTTTAAAAACACTTATCACTTCAGTTTGTATGTGTAGAATGATACAACAGATCATTTCATATTTCATTTAACTGAGAAACACTCTCTGAGCCCAAAGAGACTGTTTCAACAAGTAATTCTAGACTGATGCATCTGCACTGTGGTTATTCACAATAACTTATAGTTTTGTCAGCTATGCATTACAGGGTATACACCAACTAGAAGTAGATGATGGACTATCAGCAAAGGTATAAATATCATATTTATCTTACAAGTTTTCACTAGGTGTGTTTGCTAACACATTGAGACTAGAAGCAGAAGACAAACTAGAAGCTCTGTCCAGGTTTTACTGAGCGAATGAGAATCCGACCCTGCAATTGGTCTGCAGTGAGTGTGTGAAGAACTCCTAACACCAGTCACATCAAATGTTGCCTGCCACTCAAAGTCCTAAAAAGAGAGAGAGAACATTTCCATTTCATTTTTACCCCCTACTTCCTTTAATAGGTCTTGTTTCAAGTATGAAAATATACTTAAGTTGGCAAGTGAATTTTAGTTTCCCAACTAACAGACTATCTCCATCTGAAAAAGAGAATAGCAGGTCCTGTCATGATCTCCAAATAAAACGCTAGATATTTATTTTAATAATAAGGCAATTTCAGCTTGTTAGCAACCAGATCTTAGTGATCTAAGGCCTACATTTTTATACACTTATTACTTGTTAGTGGTATCACAAAGTACCTGTGGGTATCATTGGAGTATATGCTGATAAAAAATAATGAATAATAATAATAATATATATATTTTTTTAAGAACTTGTACACCAAACCGATCAAGAAAAGCACCAGAAATGAAATACAGTTAAAATATTGTCAATGAGGTTCAGGACCACATAAGGCAGTTAGCTAAATTTTTTGCCTCCTCTTCAGTTTACTGATTATTCCTACTTTCTATTGAATGTACTGAAAATATGTTTATACATTATAGATCTGTGGAACTGGAGAGCCTACTGAAAATGAACATTTAAAGGACAGAGATTTGAGGATAACCAGAATAATTGTGTCACACTGAAGAACTAAGTGCAGAATATGTTGACTCATCAGCTATTCTATGAATCACTTACAAAAGAAGCCTTTACATTGCTGCTATGGTATTTTCTACCATACAAGTTCTGTCTGATATCCTTTTTGGAAATGCTTCTAATTTATATGAAAGAAAGTATATGAAATCCCTGTGCATATTACTGTTTATTTTTAATTTTCTATGGGTTATAAAACGCACACTGAGAATGGAACGCAAATCATTTCCTCTTCAGTGTTGCTGAACAAGATATCAGATTCTTAATGAGGAAAAAACAGAACATCAGTTTTGTTATGCATCTTATTCATGAGTACATCCAGAAAGGATGAATAGATGGCTGACTGTAATAAGGAATAGCTAATGATACACAGCACAGTAGACATTTTCATTATACATCACTTCTTTTCAGTTACCAAAACCATAGGTTAGCAATGATGCCGGGAAAAGCAGCACACCTGACATTTTGGTGCTCGATTCAGCTCATACAAATGAGCTAATTTTCAACAGATTGTTCCAAGCTTAACAGGATTTCCTGAACATCTTATATTTTCAAATTAGAGATGCAGAGAGTAAAAGCCTAGGTTCTTCTCTTTTGCATTTTGTTGACAAAAACAAAAATGGCAGGGAAAAACGCCTGTCTCATTCTAATGAGTGAAATATGATGAGTGATAAAGGAGAAAGAAAAGACTATAGCAATAAACACTTTCACTGTAAATGACACACTCATGTTTCTACTTTTTTTGCCTCTAACGGTCCTAACAAAGGCCCTTGCATATCAGAGGAAGACTCTCTGTGAAGAGTGTGTATTTTTGTTTGTTGTTGTTGCTTTTTAACCCATGTAGGTGTAAAACATGCTTGCATATCCTGATGAATCAAGGCTCACATCTCCTAACATAGAGAGCTATTTTAATTTCAAAATTTGTTAAGTTTTAGTATACGCTGACAAAGTACCGCAACCATGACAAGATTAACTCCTTTTTCATATTTACCTTTGATTCTTAGTTAGTGATTATTTTGATATAGGGAGGTGAGTACTCCTGAGTATAAACCTAAGAGAAATTATTTGTGCTAAATATGCAAAATGGCTCCTTAACCCTGTACTGCTACACCATCCTACCTGCTACACATCTTTCATCTGTCCTCCTGCCACCACAACAAATATGATCATTGTCAAATGCACAATATGACACAAAGGGCTACGCAGTATTTTCTTTGCTGACTTTGGCAAAACTGGTTTATAGTCTCATAGGATACTGAAGTTTGTCTAGTGGGAGAGAGAAAAAAACTCTGGGGTAAGAATGTAATTCTCCTCCTGAAGAAAGCATTTTGTACAATGTGAGGAATACTTCACTACAAGTAGATTGTCTTTTTTCCATTTGCTATAGCCAAAACATGAATGTTTCATTTTTCAGTGTGTTTCCAAGGGGGGTTTTATCTGAGCAGGTTCTCAATGAAATACTAAAAAATCTTAGAAAATTTCTTGCTTTGTCAAAACCAAAAAATTTTGCTCCTGCAGTGCACCAAAATATAAGGAAAAAAAACTGTTCCAAGACATCTCATGAAAATAGGGATTGTTCTGCACATGTAGAATCTAAAAGAAAAATAATTCTATTCAGACATCAAAAAACAAAGCTTAGAACTTAATTCCCTATTAAGCTGTTAAAAATTATTTCATATATTGTTCTAAATGAAGAATGGTATGGGTAGAATCATAGAATGGTTTGGGTTGGAAGGGACCTCTAAGATCATCTAGTTCCAGTCCCCCTGCTGTGGACAGGGTACTTTGTTCTAGTATCTCTTTCAGTTGGGAAATATACTTTCTCCATTTTAAATATATAGAATCTGATCCTGCTTTATAAATAAATCAACAAAATTTAATAAAAGATTATCATAGTTTTGTAATCGGGCAAGCAAATGCTTTATCTATAGACTGCAAAGGGGCAGTGTTGTTTTGAGGACTGTAACATCTACAGCAATGCCTTATTACAGCATATAACACCTCATGCATGCAACATGCTCATTAATTATTCATACACAATTTATAAGTAGAAAAGAAAAATATAAATGAATTATTTTCTTATTAGTTTGCTGTGCCCCCTTTCATAAAAATGAGGTGGCTGTAAGAGCCAGGAAAGAAAACAATGGGAGACTTTTGGAGTAAAGCTAATACACGTAGCCAGAAACACAACTGATAATGAGGACGATGTACTTGCCTGCTATTTTGAGGTGACTAATTAGAGAGCTGTGTAGAATAAACTTCCATGGAAGCTACACATAAACAGCCAAACTCAGATTTATCTAGCTCCAATCTGAAGATGAGCTGGAATTTGCCAAAATTTCAGATTTCTGAGTAGTGGGGTTGATATCTCATTAACTCTGTTTTACTGCATAACAAGGCTTTGGAATAAGCAAATATGATTTTTCACACACACAAACCTGTAACCATCCATTGCTTTGTTTTCTACCCTACAAAAAGAGCTTCTCTCTTTTCTGTATGTGTAATACCTTTGAGAACAAAACCCTGTTAATGTTCTACTGCATTTTTAATGAAGAATAATACCGTTAAATCATGTATCTATCACTTTGCTGCATCCTTAATGCAATGAATTAGTAAATTTTTTGACTGTTGAGCTCTTACTATATGAGTAGAAAGTTGCTAAAACATGGCTGGTAAGTGAAAAAGGAACAATCTACATTCTAGAGTATATCTACTAACTGCCTGCTGTCTTACTAAAGACAGACCTTCTTGCTTTACTCTCTGCTTACTAGAGCAAAACTAACAGTCCATGAATGTTTCAGGAACATACAAGCATAACCTTGTAAAAGGCAGAAAAAAAAAAAAGAAAGAAAAAACAGTATTGAGATCATGTCAGAGATATTGCTGTCAGCAACGCATTCCAAGATTATTGTCATTTTTCTGATTATACCTAAATAGGGTCTTGTTGCTGCTTTTGTTTGCTCGTTTTGTTTTAAATGTACATGCTTATCATCAATAAAAGAAAGGAGAAATCAAACCTGAAGGTGAGACCCAGTCTCCATTTCAAACTTCTGAAAAGTCACAGTCTTGACTCCATCCCTCTTTTGGATGCTGTGAACCAGGTCTACCGCTATTTGTCCAGCCAGAACCTCACAGCTACGCTTACAAGAAATTCACAGAAGTTTGCTGTAATCTAAATCTTGACTAGAAGCCTGCAACCTACTCATAGCTCAGTTCTCTGATCTAAGCCACCTACAAACTGATTGAAGAAGTGCCAAACACTACAATCAGGAAAATAAAAGAGAGGTAAGTATGCTCTGCATTTCTGAAACGCAGATCTCTGACAAGCCCAGCAAAAGAATAGAGGTTCCCTCAAAGTGGAATCTAATACAGGCTAAGACCCCAAGTTCTGAGAAATCATCACTGGGGATTCATTAATCATAGAATCATCCTTGTGGGAAGGGACCTTTAAAGGCCATCTAGTCCAATTCCCCTCCAGTGAACAAGGACACCTACAGCTGGATCAGGTTGCTCAGAGCCCTGACCAGCCTGACCTTGAAGGTCTCCAGGGACAAGGCATCTACCTCCTTTCTGAGCAACCTGTGCCAGTGCTTCACCACCCTTATTGTAAAAAACTTTATCCTCATATCCAGTCTAAATCTCCTCTCTCTCAATTTGAAACCATTTCCCCTAGTCCTATCACAACAGGTCCTGCTGAAGAGTCTGCACTCTTCTTTCTTGTAGCCTCCCTTTAGATACTGAAAGGTCACTATCATGTCTCCCCAGAGCCTTCTCTTCTCCAAAATGAACAGCCCCAACTCCCTCAGTCTGCCCTCACAGGGAAGGTGTTCCATCCCTTGGATCATTTTTGTGGCCCTCCTCTGGACCCCCACCAACAGGTCCATGTCTTTTCTGTACTGAGGACTCCCCATCTGGATGCAGCACTCCAGGTGTTGTCTCACCAGCACAGAGCAGAAGGGCATTAGACACAATGCTAATAAATATGACATATTAGATATACTATTGCACATTTTTACCAAAATATTTGGATAAAACTCAAGGCATTTGCTAAAACTGCTATAGCATACAATTCCACTCAATGATATCAACAGGCATGTGATTCTCTGCTAGAGAAAAGTCTTCTTGATATTTTTTAAAGGTTCTTAAGGGTCATAATTTTTTTGCCTGCTATCCAACAAAAGACTGCTGCTAGTGAAAGAGTTAATGAGAGCTAACTATATTAAAAACAGATTTACCTTTGATGATAGTGAACTGACCCAAAATACCCTCTGATCTTGCAAGAAATTATAGTTATGTATTTACATATCTAACATATAAATTTAAAGCCTCAAGGTCTTCATTGCAGCAGTTAGTCCAGGCTTAGGATAAAGAGGGCATTGTTCAACTTCTCATTGTCAGCCCAACGGACATGACTTGCTGTGCCTTCGAGAAACAGGCTTCCAGTTATTACATACTTGAAATGAGGACAGCTCTTTGGAAAACAGGCTCTACTTTTCAATCAAAATATGTTTGTGCTTTGAAAGTGGAAAGAACTCTATTCTTTGCTTCCCCTTCCTTGTTCACGGTTTTATACAAAACCGGATGCTGCCTTAATCACAAGGATCATAGAATCATTAAGGTTGAAAAAGACCTCTAAGATCATCTAGTCCAACCGCCAGCCCACCACCATCCCCACTAAATCATGTCCCTAACTACCATATCTATACGTTTCTTTAACACCTCCAGGAATGAAGTATCCACCACTTCCTGGGCAGCCTGTTCCAATGTTTGACCACTCTTTGGGATAATAAATTTTTCCTGATATCCAACCTGAACCTCCCCTGGCTCGGCTTAAGGCCATTACACCTCTTGTCCTATCCCTGTTACCTGGGAGAAGAGTCTGGCCCCCACCTCATTACAACCTCCTTTCAGGCAGCTGTAGAGAGCAATAAAGCGCCCCCCCCCCCCCCCGCCCCCCCTTTTCCCCTCTCAANCCCCCCCCCCCCCAAGCCTCCTCTTTTCCACTCTAAACAGCTTCGGTTCCCCCAGTTGCTCCTCACAAGACTTGTGCTCCAGATCCTTCACCAGATTTGTTGCCCTTCTTTGGGCACACTCCAGGGCCTCGATGTCCTTCTTGTAGTGAGAGGCCCAAAACTGAACACAGCACTCGAGGTGCTGCCTCACCAGTGCCAAGCACAGAGACAATCACCTCCCTACTCCTGTTGGCTACACTATTTCTGATAAAAGCTAGGATGCCATTGGCCTTCTTGGCCACTTGGGCACACTGCTGACTCATGTTCAAGCCAGCTGTCAGCTAACACCCCCAGATCCTGTGACAGTGCTGATCTGCAATGTGGCTTCCCCTGAGGGCACTGGTCAGCGCCATGCAATCTGCCATGAAGGCCTGCCCGCACAGGTGGTCTGCAACAGCTGCAGCGTGGGCTTTATACTCTTCCATCTCATGTAGCAGTAGGCTGATCTGGTGCATTGCTGCAAGCATTTTGATTCTGGTGCACTGTATGCTATGTACAAGCTACTAGGGGTTGTTTAGCACTGGTTATCGGCAGGTACTCAATCCTCCCTCAGATATAATATACAGAAAGGACTATGACAATCCTGTGAGGACTGTCCTTACATCAACTGTGCTTTACAAACTATGGCATCAATAGCCTACACAAGAAATCAGATGCCCTCTGCAACCTCTGACACCATTACAAGCATAAAGGCTGGTTCACCGCTGAGTCCACATGCACCAGGTCCAAGTTTGGATGTGACTAGATCGTGGGTCAAAAAACACATTACACTGTGTTGGTGTACTTGTTCCCGTATTGAAGATTTATCTTCTTTTTTTTATTGTATGTATGTAGGTGCAAGGGCTCTTGAACACTAAATAAATCTTAATCTCGTGCCTGAGTGAAAGTGAAGAGATAGCGCAAAAAGTGATTATACATTATATTTTCTAGTTTTCCAATCAGCTTACTAGATTCTTCTTATTTAATACATGCAAGTAGTAAGAGTCTATTGGGTCAACTAGCTTATAATTAATTATTGATTAGATATTACAATCGTATGTGGAGATTCATCTGGAAACTGAAGTGCTTCCTTGGTACTTATGTTAGCATTTATTAAATATGCATTATTAATCTGAATTATGTTGTGTTCAAATGTAAGCCCTTAGAGCAAAGATAATGATCACAGCATTAGTATTTGTTAAGCAGAATTGATCTTCCAGCTTCACCAAATTAGCTGAAATACGTTACAGGTATTGAGGAATGAATGCAACTAGAGGAAGCAGGCAGGCTTAGGTTTTTAGATGTACCCCAATAAGTACCAAACAAACTTAATTTATTCCAGTGGATAATGTAGGAAAAATAAGTGTTTAGATATTTCACCATATAAATCAAAATAAATTATTTTATTTTCCTCACAATTAAATGTAGTTACATAGGAAATGAGAAGATTGCTTAAAGAAAAACATTACTGTTAATATTCATGATACTTGAGAGTTCTTAAATTTGGTATCTTAAAGATATCTTGAAATCTCACCATGAAATTCACAACTCAGCACAAATCCTACATACATATATTTTTATATACAGAGTCTAAAGTATATAAAATTGTAGGGCTGTAGTATACACTATTATTCTCATTCTAGAAATGGAACTGAAGATAATTTCAATAATAACAAGCAACCGTAAGCATCTTTGTGCAGGTGTTCTGTCATAACCCTTTTTTATGCAATGCATCAGACAAGGGCTAATTTTAACATTATAACTTGCTTTAAAGTAATTAAATAAAAGCAAGAAATCACAAACCAACACAGCAGTGTAAAGGACCAATGTTAGACATTTGTATTAGAGAGAGAAAAATATATTATCAAATGCATTAAATGATAATCCCTTTTACTGTTCCTTGATCACTAAAATTATCTAATATTTGCAAGCAGCATTTTTATATTTATATTACTTTCATAAAGCAACATGAATTAAAAAAAGTACTCATGTTTAAAATCTTCATAAAAATACTGTAGGGTACTGGGTGAGAGACAGAATATTTGAAAATAATTTTATAGTCTGAAGAAGAAAAAGGGAGACTAAGTTTATAAGCAGGGAAAAAAGAGCATGCAATTTGTTATTTTGTCATTATTCAGTGTGCAGCATTTCCAACAATTTTGAACATATGGAAGGGACTGAGAGTTCAAAATCAGGCCTTTGCCTCATGCTAGCATGGCTAAAATGAGTTAAGGAGTATATCACTCTCTGTTTAGTTGTTGTAGATTTTTTTTTGGGCCGCAAACAAGAGGCTGCAATTTCAGGGCTACCGTATAACAGGGCTACTAAACATGAAAGGTAAAGGTAGCATTGTTGAAGAGAAAAAGGTAGCTATTTGGAGTTAAGTATGTTTGTTATACCTACTACTAACCTACTTACCACTTTGCATGAATAAAATATTGAAGAAAAAATCACTTGGGGGCATACGTATCTTTAGAATTTACATAAAGACAGGAACATAGTACTGTTTTGATGTTTGCTTGCATTAATGGAAAAATTAATGTTAAACTGAATGCAGCAGGTTTAAGACATGTATACACTCAAAAATTTCAAATAAAGGCCAGGCCAGGGACTAGGAAAACATCTTTTGCTGTGTTTTTTTTTGTTTGTTTGTTTGTTTGTTTGTTTAATTCCTTACTGCTCATGCCTGTATTGTGTTTTTCTGTTGTTTGGCTGTCTCTTTCTTATGATTACTTTCATTTCTGCTCAAAAAGTTCACAAGAACTAATTTACAATCACACCATTTGGAACACATGAAAAGAAATCACAATAAAAATTGAAGCTTAATGCAGTACACGTTAAAAAAAAAAAAAAAAAAGCACTTTGAAGTCCAACACAGTTTATGAGAATATGGTTTCCTTCATATGTACCTATAAGCATCTATAGAAATAAAATTAGATACAGAACAGCTTACCTATTGTTCTGTAAATACAATACAATCCGATTTTCAGTGAACAATAAACTGAATAAAGTACCTAGAATATGAGGCATTTTATCTAGTAGAATACACACTGCTGGTTCACATCTTTGAAATTAAACCAAATTATTTTACCTTTCACATACCTACACTTATTTCATCATGTCTTATGGAAACCTCACTTCTGATCAAAGCTAATATAATATACAACAAATGATTAAACAATCTCCCTTATCGTAGCTCAAGTGACAACCATATTTTATTTAAATAAAGAAGTTTCTACTATTTCCATTTTACTATATTACTGCATGCATTTCTTTCTCATTTTTAATATACCTGAAGTTCAACATGTTTCAGCAAAGAAAGCTCACACACTTGTTTTCACTGGTTCAGTGAATGTGGAAGGAACATATTTTAAGGAGTACATGCACCAGAAAAGGCAAGATTTTTATTATGCAAAGACAGTTTGTAAGCATTCTTAACACCACTCCCTCTACAAAAACCATACTCACACTATGAACAGACTTCATATAATTATATGTGCGGTCTGGAAATATGTGCAGACTGTAGCAATGGTTTACCCCAAGAGATTCCCATGCATATGTACTGTATCATGCCATTATGCTTTCATTGTAAAAAGGAATGCAAAAATGTCCTGTCTGTCAATTCAGTTGATTCAGGTTGCCACATTTGCAAGAGCCTGATTATAGGGTAGCAACAAAATGAAAAAGGGAGAGAGGAGACAACACTGAATGACAAAAGAAGCAAATGATAAAAAGAGAAAGAAGAACCTGATGTGAAATTACAGCTCAATGATCATATGAGTGACTATTGGGAACAACGATGCTGGAAGCTGTGCATTAACTTGTGTAAAGATCCAGAACATTATTGAGGTTAACAGAGCAGGTGGGAATTTACTCCCTGGTCTTTTGATAAAGGTTAGATGAAAGTCAGAATTTCCATTCTCCAGGAAATCCAAAAGAGACAAGTGACAAGTGTAGTCTCTTTTTCAGTACAAACAATAAGTGGCTTCCTCTGAGACATTTTGTTCACATTAGCACACTGACAACAGTCCCATTTGACTGTACACCAATGAACCACCATCCCTGCTCTCTTCCCTCTCCCTCCTTTAAAGAAGCAGGGAAAAGAAATATTGATTAAAATTTGATTAGGCCGTAAGATTTGCATTTTCCTATTTTCAGTTGTTAACTAAGGCCCTACCTATCTATCATTTATTAGATTTGGAGATAATAGGTGAATGCATTGTGATATTTTTTCATTGCTGTCACCCGTTATGATTATTTAAATCTAATTTCAAAATTTATGAATGAGGCTGGTGTTTGTGTCCTTACTTATGCAGTAGATCACTGTTAGCCCATGCGCAGGCTTCACAGTCTTCGTATATGGTGAAATAGGTAAAGATGGGGCTTAAGGTCAAATGATTATGTCCTTAAGTACAGTCTTTCATCTCCTTTTAGGAATTTGAATTTCATTTCCAGACTCACCAGACCCTACGTAACTTCAGTATGACCCATCTATTCCAGGCTGCACTTGTGTAAGACTTAGGCCCCGTAATGTATGAACTTATGATATCAACTTATTAATAGGTCTACATTTAGGACAGGGACAAATTCTAACAAAAAGAAACAGTATCGAAACTACAACTTGAAACATACAACTTGGAAATTGACTTTAAGAAGATTGCCCAGAATCAGTTTCCAGTATAAAAAAAAATTATTTCTCTAAGCTAAGCTTAGCAGCTTGTGTTTTACCTAGTGTATAAAAACAAAATAAAACAATGAAATACAGGTTAGCTCAAGAGTGATCACTTTTAGAAAAAAACATACATACCTAAAAGAGCTGAGAAAACAAGAGGTACAACTAATAGATGTAGCATCATTCTCACTGTGCTTAAGTTTGGTTTTCCTGTGTTACAAAAAGAAAACCTACTCAAATACATTGTCTATGGCTGTACAATACATCCTTAGAATGATCTGGAGAACATTTGAACATTCAGAATGAATATCCATGTGTTGTGGAACATTAATAATATGTAAAACGAATGTACACATGATTTTGGATATAATTGTTAAACTACATATCGGAATATGAAGTGGTGCTTAGATATGGGAACTAAACAACTGCATTGAATACTAGCTGGAAATTATTTTAACTTGCAGCAAAGGACTTAAATACTAATAAAAAATAAAAATACTGAGGCAAGGTGGTAAATTCTCTGTCACTAGAGCTTCTTAAGATTCATTAGACAAACATCTTCAGGGGAACAGTTTATACACTCTGTGAGATTCACTCCCATTTACATTTATACTTGTGTGTGTATATAACAAATTTTAATGCTGTTTGGCCAAAAAGTACATAATAAACATGAGTGATTAAACTTTGGGTTTACTTTATAAGAATATTTTAAGTCTTCTAGCATATAAAAGTATTTAAAGTCTTTAAGATGCATCTTCTGATACACCTTTACATCAAGCCTTCACTAGTTCATCAAAAAATGAGTTTAATAGATAAATGGAATAGAAAACGCATCTTGTTCAGCTGTCTTTTTAAGCTGGTAAGAGCTGCTTCATTCTTGCCTCTCCCAGAAGTTAATTTTCTTATCTAATTCTAGGAAAGTAAATATGATATACAGTAGCATTTATGTGAATGTAAAGATCAAAGCAGAACACTTAAATATAGACAAAAATTCCTCCAGAGAAGATGTAGACCAGTGTCAGCATTTGCTAGAAAATGTGGTCTCCCTGGAGATCCAAAGGCTCCTTCCTCCTGCCTAACCTAGCACCATAAGTGGAAGAGGTGTGAGCAAGCAGAGCACCTTTGTCTATTGCTGATGACACCAGCCACAAGCCAAGTAAAAAAGATGAATGAGAACACATGAAGAAGTTGTAGTTCCAACCCCACCGGTTTAGAACAATATTTCAAATTCTACCAGTAATAATAAAATAAGTTTATGAGGGGTACCCTCACTTCATGCATCATGATTTATCAGAGCCCATTTGCTGACTCCTAAATAAAGCATGCAAATTTGGAAATATCCAGAAAGACTCAGTCAAAATTCATGAGAAGTGTCAAAAAAAAAAAAAAAATCACAACTACTAAGTGAATTGCCTATCATCCATGTGCTGCTACACATGGTTCACTGACTGACTTATCACTGAGAGAAAGAAATCCATTTGTAGGCTTTAAATCACTAATCTGAAACTACCATGCTAGTAGCATTTAATGCACTTTATTTCAGGAACGCTGACAAAAGAACAGGGTGATGCATCTTTTAGTGTAAAATATGTGTTACAATTTAGAAATATTGATGAAAAGTGAAAATCAATTTCTTCTGTCATACCTTTGTGCAGAGATCATTTGGAAAGCAATATGCTGAAGGTCCAATCACTCTTATTTTCTAGCACCCATGAGAAAAAAGAAAACAAAAAACAGTGGATAAAACAAAATGGTGAAAGAAAAAGAAAGGGCAGAAATTTAATGCTACATGTTTCTAGTGTCATTATATACATCTCAAGAAGAAAAAAAAAAAAAAGTGTCATTCTTTCTCAGTCAGTGCCTGACCCATCATACACCACAGTTCAGATACATGCAGTTACTGGCTTAAAAATANTTGAGGGCATTTAACTACATATAGATAATTACAGAGGAGCGACTGAATTGTTTAGACACCTTGCCATGTTGCAGCAAACGTAGTATATGACAAAATATTCGCAGAACATTAAGATCATTGGAAATTGAATCCAAAGAATACATAAAAACCCATACAGAAGGGTATTATGGCTAGATATATATACAAAAGGAGTCTGACATGAATGGATGATTGAATAAAATAAATGGTGAATAGTAATCTAATAATACACAAAACTTACTTTATGAAAAAAAAATTTATTTTCTATGTGTTAACTGGGACAAATTCAAAAAA
>VXAV01007057.1:119675-130958 GCA_013399715.1 Alectura lathami | reverse complement strand
CTGATACAGGGTTTATAATCTGGGACCTACTACACAAAACCACAGGAAAACCATAATGAACACACATACAAGGAATCTTTTTTCTTGCCAAACCTTTTAACTAAGAATGCAAAATGATTTATGTAGCAAAAGCTTTCAAGATCCATATGTGTTTGCAAGTATTCTGACAACATTTTTAAGTGTGGTAAGTCCCAACCAGTGAACAGAAGAGTAAAGCATTAATTATTGTGACAAGAAATGTCTTAAAGTCTGTCGAGCATCCATCTACTGCAGAAGAATCACAGAGCAGGGTTAATCATCTGTGCTTCCACATGAGATTTGTAACAATTGTACCAATACGAATATCAGAGATGGGGAACACCCTAAGTGGAGTTGATGGGGGAATACCTTAATCTACACTGCAAGACAGTACTCTCTGTAAGGCTGTTAAAACATCTGCAGAACTTTGCCATCCAATTCAAGACCAAACGTGAGATTTACCCTCACCATTAACAGTAGTGAACACTTCTACAAGTCAGTAACTAAAAACAACATCTTCCTCAGCCAGAGACTGAAAATGCTATCACACCTGTAGCTGCAACTTCTCTGTGGGACATAGGAAAATGTCCTGCTCATAGATACTAGTTTAAGATCATTAACACCCAATGGAAAATAAGCACTGAGCATCTCAGTCATACCAAGATAGTAGGTTGGGATATGCTTATGAAGCTTCTCAGGTAAAAGTGTTGATTTCCATTAGCCTGTAAAAGAAAAAAAGGCTTAAGTAAGGGACAATTTCTGCTCACATTCAACCAGAGCATCTGGATGCTTATCCAAGGTCATTGGGTAAGTCAATAGCAGGAACGAGTGCAGATATGCCTCAGCCTTCTGTACTTTAGATAACAGATAGAGACAATTCCTTGACTTTCCCAGATTTCTATACAGATTTCCAGACCAAGAAGATTCTCTTGAGTTCAGATAAGCTGTTCACTGGCTCTCAACTCATCTGAATCTCCTACGTTCCTGAAGATTTCCTATCACAGGATTACAAATTTATTTTTAGTAGCTGTCCAATTTTCAATATGAGTCATAAACCTCAAATCAAACCAAGTTTATAAAACCATCAGATAAAGCTCATTCTCAGCCCTCTAAAAGACTCCATTAGCATCAATGAGTAGGATGCATTTTGTGGAGACATGGTTACACACAATTTCAAATTCATCTGAATATTCCAAATTCAAATAAAAAAGCTGGCCCCTAGAGATAAACTGAGGAACCATATTCCTATTACTTGCCCCAGCCATAGCTTTACTATTTTAAGAACATTTTTGCCACTCATGCTATTTATAGTGAATGCCCATTAGTGTCTCAGTTTAAACTAATACAAGTGTGCAAGCACCTTGGTCCCGGTAACACCGCTCAGTTTCTCAGCTGAAACTGTGTCCTATTTGTATTATTAAAATAATAAGACACCAATTAGTGTCTACACAATTAGTGCAAACAATAGAGATTCACTCACAGATGTGGAAAAAAAAAAAAAAAAAAAAAAAGTCTTCTGTCAGTATGGAAGAAAACCCAGCACTCTCAGCCTTCTTGTAACAGCGCCTAAGATTATTTATTATAATGGTCTTTTCAATGACTTCTGATTCTGATTCTGAAACGGTCTTTCAATGACTGAAATACTCTATAACACAGAAAATACAGCATATGAGATATCTGCTTGCAAAAATTATTAAACAAAGGTTACATTTTGAAAACGATTCACGTTAAGGCCAACTTTTAGACTCCAAATCAATGACCTGAGGATTTTGCAGATGTGAAGAAATAAAAAAGGAAAAAAATATATAATTGTACAAGCTTTCAGGTTAGTTTTCCTTTAAAGGAGAGTTTAGAAAATAGACTAAATATCTGTTAGAACTTCCAAATATTTATTTTTTCTTTAGGATGTCTACATGTATTCACTTTGAACCAAATTAATTAAGAAAAAA
This sequence comes from Alectura lathami, assembly GCA_013399715.1. Lineage (NCBI taxonomy): Eukaryota > Metazoa > Chordata > Aves > Galliformes > Megapodiidae > Alectura > Alectura lathami. The sequence continues at coordinate 128,991 of VXAV01007057.1, read as the reverse complement.
GTGAACTACTAACACACAGTTCCAGCTAAAAACCTTTCAAATTCAAACCAAAGAAACTTTCAGAACATGTATCTAAGTCATTTAGTGTAAAATAGATTACTGTTGACCTTATTAGTTAAGAAATTATTACAGCTATATCTGTATTATGGTACCTGGTCCAGCTGTTGCAACCTCTGTGAACTCTAGATCCAATCAGGAAAAGATCCAAGCACACATCCCTCTGGTCCCACCACTTTCATAGAAAGAGTTCCTCAAAAACTTAGCACATTCTCCAGTCTGAGCAGTTTGCACTCCAGGTACACAGGGTGTATTGGAAGGTCATCTGTCCTGAAATATAACCTTAATCAGAAAGGATTTAGAATACATAATTAAAAATTCATGCTATTAAGCAAATACTTTTGTTTCAGCCACCTTATTTTCTTCTGGATAATTGCTTTCACATTTGCTTGTAATTTGACACCACCAAACGAATGTTTGATAAAAACATAACTAGCTCTCAATTGCAACTATTGAGGGGAATGAGCTGGGTGGAAACGACTGAGTCGTAACTGATCCTAAATCATTCTCTCTGGTAGGACATAGCCATATGCAGACTATCTGAAAAAAAAGGCATGGAAGTACGTCTGGAAACACTGCTTCATAAATCATACTTCTTCAGAATATACATCAGGAAAACATTGTGGCTTTAAATCTCCTGGATTGACACCCTCTTTAGGTACACAGATCTTCCACGTGCAGTGTGCTAGACTTAGTATTTGGCACTGCTTCATGGTTTACTGGGCAGGGCATTCTGGTTTTGCTTCCTCCCTGAAGGACAACCTCCAAACAAGATGTTCAATATTTCAGCCATCTGAACATCCACTATAAAGGGCTCTTTCTGACATCCTGTGTTTGTCTTCACTTTCTCCCCTGCTGCTACTCTATCACGCAGGCTAGGATGTACACAAAGCGCCTGAGGGATCGTAGTGAAGTTACAAAGCAAACAAATGTACTCCACATCCAGTTGCATCCTACCCCTTATGGTACAGCTCAGCTAGGTGAAGGTTTTAAAAGCACCAAAGGAGTAGCTTCATTTTATCTTTACACTCTGTTTTTTCTTTCTGGGACTGGAGAAGAACAGTGCACATATATACAGGTTCACCAGCCCTTCAATACCAAGTTCTGCAAGTGTGAATCAAGCGAGAACTAGTAAGTTTTCAAGATCATCCATAGGAAGGAATTTACGAAGTAAATTGACCTTCCATACACAAATAAAACACTGCTGATCTGTAGCACAACCCATTTAATACTCTTAAAGCTCATTAAAAATGTTAGTAAGCCAAGCGTCTTTATGCATAGGAATGTTAATAGTATTTTTCTGGTCTAAAAAAAATGGTAAAAATGAACAGAGTAGCCAGCGCTCTGATTTTCATAACATGCCTGTTCATGCATTCAAGTAGTTTGTGGGTATAATTACAATACTGTATGTTTCTATTGGTCTATTATATGCATAACTAGCTATTTGCATCTGCAAATATCTCATTTATGTGTATGGTCATTTTCATCTATGTGCATAAATCAGGTATGCAATTGCATGCATCATAATGTTTATATATTTATGAGCAGAAAACCTCTGTAAGCTAAGACATATATCCTGCTTTGTGGCAGAATTGGAGGACAACACAAATTGTCAGACTCCCTAGCCTGCAGTTTAATCACAAAGCCTCACATACCAGAAGAGGAATGAGAAGATGTAAGCAAGTTGAAGCAAACAGCCCACACTCTTCAGCTCACTGAGGATAATGGTGATGCACTGCAGACTCTTTTTTGACTTCATTAAATTGTTACAGTTAAGGGACAAGTACTGTTCTTCCAGAGAATAGATCACTCCATCTGCCGACACCTTGTGAAATAACACTGTGGGTTTAGTGGAGTAGCAGATATTCAGCACCAACCTTCGCAAAGATTGACCAACATGCCTATTTTTTTTTTTTTAAATTCAGTTATCCAATTCAAAGTCAATTAAATCAGAGGATTTTTAAAGTTACTAGACACTTCTTAAACACTTTCCCCCTGTGACTGATATTTAATTGTCTAAGAAACATAAAATAACCTACAAAATATTTTTGTTAAAGAAAACAACTGATTTGGTTTCTTGAGGTATCTGAAGTAATAGCTAATGCAGAGCTGTAACAGAAAATGCACAACTATAGGGTAAAAGGCAGTAGCAAAGTGGAAGAAAAAAAAAAAGCAGAAGCGTGTCTGGGGAAACTAGATTGTGCTTATAGAGGACTACTAGCTTGTGAAGACACAGGAAATCTAATTCAAAACATCTAAACACAAAACAATGACAGAGCATCAAGAAATGGAAGAAAACACACTTCTGCTCTCTCTGGGGGTATGAGAAGGCACATGAGAGCAGAAAGCCAACAGAATTCACAAACCTTTGGAAAAGGCATTGATCGGCAGCTATAAAGGTTTTCCTCCTGTGCGACTGTTGACAAGTCACAGCAGAATTCAAACAGTGCTTTGGCATCTCAAGCAGGACCTGATGGCAGGAGTTGAAGTTCAAATTTGCAGCATAAAATCTCTCCACTTAAATATACTTCACTGTACAGAACTGAAACTTAGCATCTCCTTCTTCATATAAAATTCATCACTATTGTTCTATTTCCTGAGAATGTAACAAATTAGTTCAATTTAAAGCAGCTAATCACGTACATCAAAGTTTCAGTATTTTCTCATGTAAATAGATTAAGTTTTCTTGAAACTAAGTCCCTTAAAGGTCCCCAGGTGGTAGATATTTAAGAATTGGGTTCTATACAAAATGCAGCAGATGTCCCACTAATCACTAACTGTGGTTTGTTTTCCTGAATCTGCTCTTGAGTGCAAGACTCCTGGCAAAAAAAAAAGGAGCACAGCACAAAAGGACATAACTGCAGGTAACGCTCAGTTATTTGGGTAGAAAGGGAATACGAAATGTTGCATCTTCCATCCCAGAGTAGCTGTATATTTTTATTTCAAACTGTCATTGGAAAAAGAAAGGAAATAATCCAGAGTTCAAACACTATCCCACTTCCCCAGAGGCAAGCTGAAAAATACACCTGTGGATAGTGCTGGTGTCACTGGTGGTTATGACTACCCACTAGAAAGGGATCATTTTTAATACCTGGAACAGATAACAGATATGTCACTACCTGCACCTTTCAGGAGTGTGCTTCATGTCCTCCTACCCCAGCGGCAATCTCTCCTGCTTCCTACCATTGCTGTCATTTACTAGGGACTGGTGAGATCTTGCCGCCTTATTCTGCTTAAAATAAATTCCAGCTGCCAAAAGACAAGTCCAGGCTGAACTTTGATTGTGTAGCTGCCAACAACCTGCTTACTTCTCTCTCATATATTATCTTTATATGAAGCATCCTTTAGTGATACTGAAGTTGGTCTTTGTGGACATTCCTTAGATTACCTATATCAAACAAATCAGACACCTTCTTGTATGAGTGTATGAGAGCAAGTAGGTGACCCCATTTACAAATCTTCATTAAAGTGTTTCATCATTTTTTATATTTTAAACTCATTAACATACTGGGTCAAATTATGATCTGAATTACAGAGGAGTAAATCTGAGGTAATTACGTAGGCTCAGAATATGATCAAAATCTGGTGCAAAATAATTAGAATATTTCAGTTGCTCTTGGTGAAACTTCATTAGTGGAATAATATAAATTAATAAAGACTACCAAAATGGAAGTTGTCAGAAAATCCATTGAAAATGAAGTCTCAGGTTGCACTGTTAACAGGAAACATATCAAGTAACATAGACAAACGAAGCCCCAAGGTCCTGGTGATCAGTGGTAGAGCTACTTATGATCTTCACCCTTCTGGTGGGAACACGACTAATCTACTTGATAAACTGAGCATCAATGACCTGTGTTAAAAATTCATTGAAACTTCACTGAGTAAATGATAACTATTAACCTTAAATTATGTGGACATATAATTAACTAGTCTGGATTCTCTGCATACCTATTACAGGGGCACAACCTCTCTTCTCTGATCCTCCCCCCTTCCCATGCTCACATTAGCAAGCATTTACTCTAAATATAATTACAGACAAAAGTACATTTAACAAACATTTCACTATTGAAAAAAAATCAATATCCTTTAAGATAGGAAACATCAGAATTAAAATAACACAAACATATACCTCTCTCTGCTCAGCTATGCACGTGGTTTCAGGTTCAGGCTTCACTTGCATTCTCCCACGGCTTTCCCACTCATTCAGCACAGAGGATGGATGGTGCAAACATAGGAGAAACTCTTCTTGCTTTCTATTCAGTGTTGCTTGTGATGTCCTGCATTATTACAGATATGAGGACAATTAAATCAAGTCTTGATTTCCATAGTATTTCACAGCTTCATTAACAGTAAGGTGTGTTTCTCACAATAAGTTTTTAATGCTATAGGGGAAGTAGAGTTTCTGTCCTGTTAGAAGTTTCTATATCTGGAAAAACATTTTTTCCTTAAGAAAGCTGGTCAGATTTGGACATTCTCAACAAAGGGAAATGGTTGGGTAATGCAAATGTATCTGGATAATGCCACAGTTTCAGACTGCCCTGGGGAAGAGGATTATGCATCCTGTTCTCACACAAACTCTCAGAAACTTCAGCAGCTGGAGTATTTACACGGTTTCTGGGACAGCTACTAGCTCCAGAAGTCTCCTTACTTTCCCCAGGGAAATCTGAAGGGGGTTGTTTGTTTATTTATTTTTAAATAACTTGAAGTGTTGGCCAGGTGGGCCCGCAGGTGGCTCATTTGGATGGCAGTCTACCTGGTAAGTAGCTGAGCCACAGGCTCTGCACGGGATGTGGCAGCGGGGAGCCCAGGAGACCACTGCAGCTCTGTTGTCTCAGAGGAATGCAGGGAGACAAGAAAGCAAGGGGACATGGATGTGTGTCTGTGTTGGCAGAAGACCAGGCAGGCTTCACTTCCAATGTCCACTTTTACTTCAACAAGTTCCCATATCTGCAGATATTGAGTGGGTTGTCTTCATTACCCCAACTGGCATCTGCATAACAACCCAGAAGATGGCTTTAATCACTATAACCATTTTCAAAATGAAGAACTGCTGGGCAAAGAGATTGAAGTAGAAATACTCTGTCATTACTGTGCCCTAGATAAGTGAACTAGGCTTCATTTTTCCAGTATGTGTCACCATTTTATATCCATAGGTTGTAAGCACACATATCAGCTGTGCTTGCAAGAGCTCAGCAGTCCTTGCACACAGCCATCAGCTGTTCAAGGCAGGTAAAAACCTCTGTGTATGTGTCTGGCTTAGCATTTACCATGGAACCTGTGACAGACAAAAGGATAGCATCTGATTTCCCCAGCTGTTCATGAGAGCACAGTAGCAACAAAATAATTCAACTTTCAAGTTAAAATGAAAGCTGAAAAAAAAAAAAAAAGAAATCCCTTTCAGATTAACTCTTTCTTTCCCTTCTTTCCTAGCTTCTTCCCTCACCCAAAATAAAAGTATTACCCAACTCTTTTTAAAGGTCATGTTTTTCAGCCCTTAAAATAATTTAAAACAGATCCTAGCAAAATACACTTCAGAAATGTCTGGTCAGCCGCTTGGATGTTAAGGGTTTTATTTTTTAATTTTTTATTTTTTTTGGCAAAGTGTCTCTCTTCTTTCCTTACTCAATCATTTCCAATAATCCATAAAAACTGCTCTCACATTATTAAGGTAAAAACACAGGATGTGACGTTTTACTTCTGGAAAATAAGTTTTTTGTTCTTTGATTAGCACCGCCAATTCATCAATATGTTTTTGCATCACACAAATACTGACAATTTCGATAAGCCTTTTTTCGTCTTTTTTTTTTTTTTTATTGTTTTAAAGGAAACAGGATAGAAGAGAATTATGAAGAATGTTCATAGTATTACATCAATCAATGCCACAGTTTCCTGCTTAGAGGCACACAAGACAAAAAAAAACTTACCCCCATTTTGGCTACACATTGCACTTTTTTGCATTTTTATGTAAATCACTAAACTGAAACAATTTGTCATCTTTCTTGAACATACTCATCACAAACCTACAAGAGATGCATTTTCAGTTGTGAAATTAAAAGTACTAAAGGCTGTAAAAGAAAATGCTTTATGCAACCCCCGGTCCTTCAAAGACAATATACATCCAGTCAATACTAGAGTACTGAGAGGGAAAGTAACACAGCCCTAAGCAAGGATACCGTTGAACTTGATTTTGCCAGAAAAAGTGGGTGGCAATGTAATTTTCTTGGTGCTCCTGAATCTTCTCATAAGCCTTTGGTAGCACATTTTTCTCACCTATCACAGTAGAAACCTGACCTCAATGTAAGGATTTTCAGATTAAAAAATCGTGTCATTCGAGCACATGGCAGAACTGCTTTGTAACTAGTTATTTACCTCTCCTTCTGAATCAGAAAAAAAGCAAAGGGAGGGAAAACCAACATTCTGAGTTAAGAAAAAAAATGTTTGCAGCAAAAGTCAGGTTTGATTCATCATGAACCCTTATCTTCCTTCAGAGAATGTTTTTCTAATGTACTGGAAATATCTGCTTCATATTTTTAATCCTGAAATTTTGAGTATGTTAAGTTATGCTTGGAATTGTCAAGACGAGATTCTTTTGGGAATTAGCTTGAGTTAGAAGTAAGGAAAGGCAGACTACAGAATGCAGCTTTATATAGAAGCCTTTCGTAGTCAAGGAATCGCAAACTGCTTTCAAAAAGCACGGCTACCCTAATCGTACAAATCCAGAGAATCTTTCAGAGATGGCAACATGAGGATCACAAATTAGTCCAACATGGAAAAAGGATTTTATAGGTTACTAATACCTAGAGATTTTACAGTTCAAAAATTATGATTTTGAATTGATAATAGATGAATTGCCCATGTATGCAACTTAGAATTGAACTATCAGCTTAAAATTAGGTTCTTAGGGGATTATTTGTCTACACTTTCTTACTTTTAAGTTTAGGAGTGTACCACGCTGTTTTAACCTCTGTCCTCCAAGCCTCCGATCTAAAAGCTTCTACTTAAAGTCATCAACATGACATAATTTTTGTTTTTACATGATTTTGCAGGGAGAAGGCATAGATTCAGAAATGCCAAATTTTCAGCCTGAGTCTTGATAATCAAGTTCCATTGCCAAAGGTCTTCAAGTTGAATAATGCGATCAATGTCTATCAGCACAACATATCAGCTGCATAGGAACTAATTCCCGGATTTGGTGTTAGTGTTATTAATGTTGTTTGCAACCTGGAAATACAAATTGCAAAAACGAATTTACATTAAACACTAATTATTTTTTTTTTTTCAAGGTGAAGAAGAAAAATTAAATGATACCAGTTCACACATATCTATTGTTTGCAATTAACATGCATAAAAGATTATTATGATATACTAGTTTATGTACATTAAATGAAATGTCCCATAGTGCCGAAAATATTACTTAAAAATAAATGGTTTTAAACAAATAGATGACAACTGTATCATATAATTAAAATAACTCAAATGCATCTGAAAACATGAAGCTTTCTGAAAATCTGTTCTGATAATATCAAAGCTAATGAAATTATTCTTAAGCAGAAGACTGACCTACTTCTGAATGATTAGATGAGATAAGCTCTATTTGCTGAGGGTATTAGACCACCCAGAATTAATACATTATATAAAATACAAGGATAATACTCCATCTTTCAGAAGCAAACCAAGGGAATCACAACACTTGTTCTACTGATTTCCCACATACTTTCGTAGAGAGAGGAAAAGACAGAACACTCTAGAAGCAAGCAGATAGCTTGGGGAAAAAAAAAAAAAAAAGAAATTAGATGGGTGAAAATTCAGCCACACAAAGGATTTAGGTAACGTTCATGTCTATAACATCAAATCTGGGCACCTAATTCTGACGATTTGTAGAAAATCTTGCTAATTTCTTGTATGGTTATGCCTATCAGTAAGTTAATAAAGACCATGGATTTCAATATGCAGCAGCGATTTCAACATCTAAAGAGATAACAGAAAAATAGGAACACATTCAAAAAATATTTACTAAAGAGGAAATTTCTCTATATTAACTATACAAAAATAGAGGGAAAATCTGTTGCATTCCATCCTCATCTTGTGTCCTGCATCTCCCCAAATCCAAGAAGATTTATTACTAATGCCACGGCTGAGATGAAGTCAGGCTTTGCTCATCCTGAGGAAGCTGTACAGCAGTGCAAGAGGGGAACACATTTGTAGGGCTAGAGAACGAGACTAAAATAAATCAGGTTCCAGATTTAGAACACTTTCTGAAAAGATAAAAACCATGATATTCCTCAGATAAACGTTGTCCAAGACTCTCTTCTCCTTGTATTAATTTTGTAAATAGGAACTACAACTACAAAAAATGAGCCAAAGCACCACCAAAGAACCTGAGATCTGTTCAGTTTTTCTCAGAAAAGGCCCAAGTTCTATAAACCATTCCCTCAATAAGATACTTCATTTTTCTTTCAAATTCCAGCCTGTGAACTTGCATATTCATGTATACATGTACATAAACCCAAACTGTCAACTACTATAAAATATACTGCAAACAACCAAAGATGGGTTAAATGGCATACATACTGTTGCCTATTTTTTTTTATATGTCCAAGGTAAACACACAGCCTTGTACTATCCTGTAGTTTTGTAAGAAATCTTGTTTTATTTAATTAGAACTTGTAAAAATTACTATTTTCTCTATGAACATCCAAAATATATAATAAACATATTACTTTTGTTCTCTTATTTCTGCCTTTCATTGGATTTTTTATTGCTTTACATATGTGCATGTTCTGTGTGTGATTTTTTTTTCCTTTCATCATCTATATAATATAGAAGTGTTTATCTCTTCCCACCAAAAGGGTTAAGCTTGTTGCTCTTGCCTAAGACCACAGTGTGCAGTGTTTACAAGAGCTACATTCTACTGTGAAACTAAGGCTGAAAAAATTACTTTTATTCAATGCTTCTGCTTTAAAAAGGATAATGATTTCATCTGGTTAGAGCTGTCTGTACCTACTTAGTTTATTGCAGGGAAGAAATTGCCTGTTCAGTCATGATAAGATAATTTGTCACCTTGGAAATTAAATTATCCATCCCAGTTTACCTCGAGGAAGAATACTATATAATACCTATTTGTTCCATTACACCCTTTAAATCAGAAATACTCTTTACTCCACAAATACATTCCATGTAATCAGAGACATTAAGACAAGGTAAAATAGCCACTGACTGAAACTTAATTAGGCTCCAAAGTTGACTTGAATCCAGTCGA
>VXAV01007057.1:78033-88715 GCA_013399715.1 Alectura lathami | reverse complement strand
TTTTGTTGTTGTTGTTGGTTGGTTGATTTTTCACATTTCTTTCTCAGCAAGATGGGGGGGGATGGGTGGGTGTGGGTGTGTGGTTTTTGTTGTTGTTGTTGGTCGGTTGATTTTCACATTTCTTTCTCAGATAGATGGTTCAGTTTAAGTGTCGGCTCTTAGCTGGCAGGGTGAAATTTCTTTTTGGTGCCACCAAAATGATCAGAGGGCTGGAGCACCTCTCCTATGAAGAAAAGTTGAGTGAGCTGGGACTGTTTAGCTTGGAAAAGAGAAGGCTCCGGGGAGACCTCATTGCGGCCTTCCAGTACTTGAAAGGAGCTTACAGGCAGGAGGGGGACCGACCTTGTGCACAGGTGGATAATGGTAGGACAAGGGGGAATGGGCTAAAACTGAAAGAGGGGAGGTTTAGGTTGGACATCAGGAAGAAATTCTTCCCTGAGAGAGTGGTGAGGCGCTGGCACAGGCTGCCCAGAGAAGCTGTGGCTGCCCCATCCCTGGATGTGTTCAAGGCCAGGCTGGATGGGCTCCTGGGCAGTTTGCTCTAGTGAGCTAGTGGTTGGTAGCTGTGTCCATGGCAGGGGGGTTGGAACTAGGTGGTCCTTGAGGTCCCTTCCAACCGAAGCCTTTCTATTATCCTATTCTTTCCAGTACTCCTAACTTAGTACGTTCTTGTCAGAGTTCCCAAACCTCAGAAAAATAAATGCCTTCTGGATATTTGCTCAGGGCATCACTTTCTTTCAGCCCAAATCTTGCTCTCAACGAGGCTGCCATAACAGGAGCTAAGTATTAATGTTCTGGTCCAGTTTATTAACAAGATAACTCCCCTACTTGACAACATAGCATTCTGTAAAAGTTATCATTGGACACTGAAAAAAAAAAAAAATAAACTAACTGGTAGTCAGTGTCTTCCTGTGTAGCAATAATACATAGATTCCATTTTTCTACCATTTGCTCCCATTTTGCAGGTTTCCACCCAGTATATTCACTACTTGGACCACGATAGATGTGTGAAAATAATACAAAAATACATCTCTATTTCTGGTGTCTTCATAAACTATATGCCAACATGCTTTGTGCCAGATGGCACTCTTTCAGGTATTTCTCTTTTTTCCCCTCAGTATTATATGCTTTAGTAATTGAACATGAGATCATAAAACTGTGCTCCACTTTGGTCCAGTCTTGCCACTGTAATACAATTGGATTGCTCATAATCATCACTGGCTGCAGATGGAAAAGTGTATTTTTTTGTTGTTGTCAAAATTATTTAAGTGTCTGTTAGAACCTGAGTCCAAATGAATAGAAACGCTAAGGAATGATTTAATCTGAGAGCAGATGCCTTCCTATAATGCAACTCGCCCATAACAATTTCTCAAGACAGCATTTTGAGTGGGAATGTAATATTTGATGATCAGTACTCTCATATACCAAAGGACAGGACCAGGAGATTTAATGTGATGTGCTTGTCAATTGAAATGTCACTTACCAGTAACAATAGAAGCTTTCACAACACCTTAGTGCTAATTTAAAAAGGTCCACAAATTTCGTGTTAGTTGAAGAATTTCTTCTTAATGTACCTTAGAAAAGTCAAGCAACTGGAGAAAAGATTTGAAGTCTCAAAAATTGATTTGGAAAAAAATACAATCATATTGCTCATGTAATTTCTAGTTGTTACAGTCTTGGTGAACCCTTCTCAAAGAAGTTGAAAGATCACCCAAAACAGCTTGCTCCCTTTCTGCCCTTTGTTTTCTTACTATATAAAATACCAGCGTCAAAAGTGCAAGCACTGGCTGTCCAGCAGTAGCATTCCTACACATTCTGCTTTTGGAAGTGGTCGGCTTTACTGAAAGGAGATCATTTCTTCCCATTGTACGTCTGACTGGCTACCGACTGGAGACAAAACAATCATAGTGCTTTGTGGTAGTAGCTCATGAAGAGCACACTGGGGAAGGTACCTCCAGGCAGAGCAGCACCAGGAGGGCCAAGAGGTGCCAGCTCCTAACCCCACTGTTTGATCCACTAACACCATAGCCCTGTCAAACTCACCTCCCTTGGTGTTAGTTCCTATCTAAACATTGCAATTGGCTCCGGAGAAAGATGGTAAATGCACAGCCGACTGACCTAACCAAAATAACTGTCAAGGGAATGAACGTTAAAGAGAAGGGGAGGCAGAGATTCCCAAACACTGGAAATAAGTATGCTTTCAGCTAGCTGTGGCTGCACTTGAGTAACTCATCATTACAGTTTTGCTCTGAAAAGCTTTACCTCACAATCATTATCACCGTCTTTCTCCAGCATTACAGGTTTTAAGGGATGCATTATGTGCTGTGTTTGTTTAACTTAAATGCAAGGTTGAGTATTGCCTGTGAGACCACCTGTGTGTCTGATAAAGCCTTTCAAATGTGAAATAATAAAGAAAGAAAATGAAATCCAACTCTTCCAAGACAAGTTGCACAATTTCAAATACTGTTGATAATTTCAGCGATGACAGGACTAAGAAAAACTCAAAAGGCATGAGAGAGGTGAAAGGAAGAAAGGCCACCAGACAGTCACACTTACCAGAGATCATCCTAGAAATAACTGTGCTCCTGAGCATGGCAGCAGCTGGAAAGATCACAGTGACAAAAGCAAAGCTAGCACATCAGAAACTTATTTACAGATGTTGCACATAAACAGATGCCAGAAAGAAACCAGATAGGCAGTAATAGCAGAGATCTGAGCAGCAGAGTTGAACCCTGAGCCCTGTTTCAGCAGTGGAGGAAGATAGAGAACATGATTTTTAGATACTTGCCAGTCTGCAATACGCTGTTTTGTGCTGAGCCATGGTGCAGCAGAACTGTTTGCAGACTTTCCTAGCTGATAAAAGCCAATGTCTCAGTCAGAGTCACCTGTGGGAAACAGGTGAGACACCTGGCTGGGAAACACCCAGTTATCTACTCAGACATCGAATGGGAAGGATATAAACCTTGTATTTTAGGCTTATATCATTCCGTTATATTCATTAAAGTACTCTAGAAAATATATTACCTCTCTACTTCAAGAACTAGGGAGTTGAAATAAAAAATTAGAAACAAATTTTTCAAATGGAAATTGACTACCAAATGAAAGCAATATTAGAAGGTATATTTTTGAGCAAAAACTAATAAAAACTAAAATCATTTTGAATGATTGCATACAAAGAATTAGGTAATACGACAGCCCAAGCAAGACAGCATGAAAAACAAACACAGGAAAATGTTAAATCCATGTGCAAAATGCATGACAGATTACTCCAATGTAGTAAATATCCTCAATTGCTACAGATAACTCATTCAATGGAATATATTAAATATCAGAATAGATAGTTTTCTTGTGAATCTTTCTTTTCTAATGAAGTCACAGACCCATCCAGGTGCAGGGATGAACATCAGGCAGCTCACCTGGCTACTGGGGGCAGGCAGCTTGCCCAGGGCTGTGCCCAGCCACATCTTGTAGGGCTCCCAGGACACATCTCAGTTTTTCTGGGCAGCCTGCTCCTGCCTGCAGTTCCCAAGAAGGCACAAAGAATGGAGGAAGAAATGGTGAAGATAAAGAGGGGGAGAGAAAGGCAATGAAATAATTAAAATAATTGCTAAAGGTTAGGAAGTAGGTTCTTTTATGTAGTTGCAGTTTGGTGACTTCTGCTTGCTCAGACTTCAGACAGGCCTAGCCTCTGACAAAAGACGAACCACCTGTATATAGACTGGTGTTCAGTTTCCTGTGCTGCCATACACCTTTTCCTATAAAGTCTGCAATAGTTTGCATTTACCTACTTGTGTTAGGGTTCATTTCATGGCTGACAGCCAACACAGAACTTTGTTTCCTTGGTGATTTTGAAATCAAGGCACAGGAACGGCCTTACACAGCTCAGCACTTTGTACTAAGGCTAAGAAGGTGATCCCTCACAGCAGGCCACAAGCCATTCAAGAAGCTCTTAACATGTAGAAGAAACATGTGCTGAAGAAAACATTTTCCAGAGCCCCTGGAGAGCTAAGTGGGTGCTCTAGCATTGAAGAGCCCAGGAGAAACCTTGCACCATGATGTCCTATTGATCTCCCCTATATACAAAATCAGCAAGATGATTTGAAGACAAGAGGGAAACTGCAGAACATGAGGATTTGAAGACAATAACGATGAGACTGACTGTAGTTAGGATACAAACTGCAAGAGAAAACAGTTAATAGGGAGATTAAAGGAAAGGAAAGAGAAAGTGGAGGAAGTATTTTGTTGCTCAGCATCTCCAGCACACAGGCCCAAGGGGACCAGCTGAAAGGTGCAGAAGCAAGGCCCTAAACACCAAACATTGAAGCATACCTGCTCAGGGGATAACACCCTCAAAGAGTGTTACACAGACTCTCCATATCTTGTCCTTTCTGACCCACAATGGCTACACCTAGAAGGAGAAATGAAATTAAACCTCCCGGTTTCTGTCTACAGGGTATGGACATAGGGTCTCAGTACAAAATTACCCAAAGCACCAGAATGAAAATGGTGATAAAGAGATATTCATAATTTTCGTGGGGGCTGGGGACAAAAACTATGGGATAAACACCTTCAGCAAATGATAGCAACACTCTCCACAGAGACTTTTTTTTTTGTCATGTTCTCTGTAACAAATACAAGCAAAGAGGCAGACCAATTCTGAAGTTTGAAACAAGATACTCCGCAGCACGCACTTTCTCTCTGGAAAAACACTAAGAGAACAAACAGTGACAGATGTTAGACACACTTGGAAAGCCCTCAGATACTGTGGTGATGAACGACTCCACCAACCTTTTTAGGTTGTTGTAGAGACAGCTTATTGTCTGAAGCACGAGATACCAATCCTGTCATAATGCCTCTATACTGCAGTACCACACTGATGAAGTTATAATAGGGGTATTGTTTTAATAGTTGTTTTTTTTTTTTAAAAAAAAAAAAAAGCTTTGAGAGAAAAGATTATTCAACATGCCACTAAGGGCTTTATTTTGCTTAGCTTATAAAATGCATAATTGTGTTAACATACCTAATTGTCAAGCTACTCTTTTGGCAAGCTAATGTATGAGTGGGTGCCAAGCAGCAGGGAATATAAAGTGGACTGGAAAAACTGTAGAGATTTGATGCTGTTTTTGCCTCCTATGAAAACCAACCTTCCATAAAAATCTAAAACGCACAGAAGTATGCATCATAACTAAAGCACTGAGAAGTATTCATAAACCTATTTTTAATGTTGCCTCCTTTTCCTGGGGGAGGGGGGGGTGCAGGGAGGGGACACACTGACACGGGACATGCAGGATTCATTCAGTAATGTTGCTTCATTTACGATTGTTGCTATTATTGCTCACCTGTGTTACGTATGCATGTTTCTTGTTTTCTTTTTTTTTTTCCTGCAGATAGAGTGACAGAGGTTTAGTCCCTGCCACTTTCAGCCAAGCAATCTGGATAGTGCCATCTTAAGGCAGATTACTATTCTAAAAGTCGTTGTCTGTGCTTATGTCCCACAGTAAATACTAAGTAAGGTTTTACCAGGTCAGGGTTTAAGTCTCACTACTTTTTAGGGTTCCTTTATGCTCCACCTGGTTAACCTCACAAAAACCTCTCTAGATCTTTCTATTCTTTTCCGCTTTGGCTGTTTTCCACAGCCCTCTGCTACATCTACATTGCTAAACACAAGACAGTTTCTTTTTCACCCCAAGTCCAACCATTTCGCCTGGACTCACATTCAGAAGCCTGAAGGCCAGATGTCCCTGGGTGTTATTTGGGAGTGTGCTAGCTGGTATTGGCTAGAACTGCAGTGGGATCACCTTCACCATGAAGTATTGTGGCAGATCACAGGCCACTGTTCTGCCTGTGTGCTCTCCATTTCATCCTTAAAGCAGATTTTAACATCAAGGCCTGTGATCCCCAACCCAAACACTTGATAGTCTTGATAGTCTCAAGTCCCATGTTGACACTGCAGGTATTTAGTGGAAAAGTAACCGACACACACAGCAGTTACTGTATATATACACATGTGTGTGCATCTGTGCACGTGTACACTTACATATAGCTATAATGCCTCAGAAGCAGAAAGATTTTGATTAAAGTGAGTGCTTTCTGACCACTATTTCAACTACAGCATCACACTAACAAACACTGCCCAATACATCATTATTTTAAATACTGCAATGCTTCATAATGTGTATCCAAAGTAGTGATTACAGATTGATTAAGAAAATACCAAGCCTCTGTCCAATACCTATAACAAAAGGTGAAATAGCCAAGATCGTTAGCAGAATAAAGTCATTAGGCACACATGCCAGGAGCCCTAAGCAATATCTGTCTCCAGGAGCACAAAGTGAGGGTGATAGAAGAAAACAAACACATACAGCTCCTTTCCCTACCTCTCCCATTGAGGATAATAGCACCCACCAGGAGACATTTTCCATCATGCCTTCAACATAAGCATGGGTTAAACATGAACCAAAAGCTCAAAGTTTCCTCCACATACACTGTGCAGATGCAGCACATCTGCACCCACAGACATGCATGTGTGCATGCATAGAGGGAGTGAAAATACAAAGCTTTTGGCTTTCCCTTTGTCCTGTGAGACATTTCTGGTCCCCTCACAGAGCTCCACTCCAGTAGAATAGCTGCAAAACCTTGACCCAAGCCAAATACTCTGAACACCTCAAAATTCTCTGGTTCTGTGCCCAAGATGCCTCAACCAGGGAAACTACTCCCATCTCACTCAGCATTTTGGTCTGTTTCCACAAAAATGTCAGTTCATTCATTCTCAAAATGCACAAAACACGACTTGCAAAATACCCTTTTAGTACAACGTAGCCACTGCCAGTCATTTGTTCATTCTTTAGAAGAAAGTCTTTACCCTTGTTTATTTCACCATCCATAAGTCTAATCATTTTTCTTATCCTCCCACCTACATCTCTGCTAAAATATACTGAGTAGCAAGCAGGAATACATAAGTTTCATATCTGTAACCTTTCTGATTTTATGTTTTCAGAGAGATTTATTCTAGTACTGAGAGGAACCATATTAGCATTTTGATTGCATTCTTTGCGGCATTTTACAAACACAGAAGCAACTACACAGAACTTATTTCTTACAAAAATACAATGTTGTCTACAGAACTGCTGCCATTAACTAGTTTACAGTGCACATTTCAGAAACTACAAAGGAAAAGAAGTTGATAAAAATTAGGGTTTAGTGATGTAGTTTAGCATTGTTTGAATTGCGTCATTTGCAGTTTAGCTGGCTTGTTTTCTAGCACTTGAAGCAAGAACTATTTACATAAACTAGTTACTTGTACATGTACAAAAATAGTTCTAGTTCTGTAAAACCAACTTACTTGTTATTTTATGTAACTGCTAGCTGGTGTTACTTCAGCTTCTATTTGTGAGACTGCAATATCAGTAATGCTGACAAAATACACTATGTCTCCTCATTTCTTCGGGTTCTTTTAGAGGGTTTGAGTGGAGGGGTTTACTAACGAGGTCCTCCTGGTGCTTCTGTGTTCATGCCAAGCTTGCTTGAGTATAAGCTATAAAGGCTTGAAATGGATATATGTTCATCACAGAAGTAATACACTTAGAATCTATTATTTTGAAAATGAAATTATGGCTATATTACCAGCAGCTTTATTTTTGAATGAGCTAACAAATTCCTGAAAACGGAAAAATAACAATCCTCTAATCCAACTAACAGCAAAATGAACATATTCTGCTGCAAAATATTTGACTTCTATTTCTGACTTGTTTCAAGGAGTACAGCCAATCAGAGTGCAGAATTAATCTGTCCAGAAGGATCTCTTATTTTTAATGAGCGTATCAGGCACGGCATGAGAAATAAACAGTTATACCAAATGTTCCACTGGCAGCACATTTGAATACATTTTATCATTCAGCGACCACGGAGCACAACCAGTGACTGTCAGCTTCAATTAATGCAGCTCCATCTCGTAGGACCAAGCACTCGCTGCATCTCAGCAATGAGCTTAGTCTCCTGGAAAGCAATCCCAGGTCCTGAATGAGCACCTCTGCACTCTGTCTAGTGGAAGGGCTGAGGCAAGCACAGCTTTGATTGCCCATGTAAAAGGAAATCTCCAGAAAAGCTCCTGAGCTGGTGGTCAGGCCCCACAGGGAGGGGAAGCGTTGTGCGCCCACTCCAGCACCTGGATAAGCACTCTCACCACTGGAGTGTCACACGCAGGAAAGCTGCCACTCAGGACAGCTACTTTTAGCAGAGAGCAGAAGCTGCTGCTGCACTTTGGAGCTGATCTCGCCCGTGTGTGCAGGTTGCACCCAAAGCACCTCCAGACTGGGACATCCCTGAGAGGATCAGGTGGGGAGACAAGCTGGGGAATCACAGCACAGCGTGCCCGGGGAACTGAGCACCACGAGGGCTGCTCCAGGGGTGCTGGAGCTGCAGACTTTGGGCAGCAAATTGTGCAATCCTGAAACCATTGCTCATCTTGACTTCTGCATCTCCTTTTTCACTGCATCCTTTTTTTTCTTTTTTTTTTCCAACTTTTTTTCCATGGTCACTTTTACAAATTTATTCTTTTTCTGTGTTCATGTGTAAACATGTGTTTTTAACACAACAGCAACACAAGGTGTTATGAACGAATTATTTCCATGGTGGAAATTTAGCAGCTGACAGTCTCCAGCTTTACAGATCTACTTAATTAGCCAAAAAAAAAAAAAAAGATTTTTTATTTAACACTGATGTGAGTGTGAAAAATGAAGCTTGTAAAAGAATACTTTTTCCCTTATCACAGATAAAACAGTTAATCTTTTTATTATAATAATGTATATTAAAGTTAATATATCATTATTAATATATTTGTAGTCAGCACATTCATATCTTCAGCATTTTTCTGAAAAAAAAAAAAAAAAGGCAGTAAATATCATTCCCTTATTCCCTAAAACATATGTTCATCCCATAGACCTATTTAGTTCAAATAATATACTTGGTCATAGCACCCAGAACAATTGTCATCATACAAAATCCTATCCTCCAAGCAATTAGATATTTTACACCAAGTTCAAGGTTGCCCCTCCTTTAGGCAAGCATCTAAAACTGGTTTTGCCGCAGAAGGATAAAGTATCCTGCGCGCTTATAACTGAGAACATGGGCATTACAAGATGCTCAAGCAAATGTAGTTTCTGATCTTTAACAGCATGAATCAGAATTGGGGGGGAAGACAGGGGATGTGTTTGGGGGAAGCTTTAAAGAAAAAAAGCAGCATATGTCACCAAGATCAAGGCCCTCTCCCAGGAGTTGCTGGGCAGTACAACTCCCAGTAGCCAAAGATGAAAAAGCGGTCATAGCAAATCACTGTGTTCAGGGGGAAGAGAACTTAAACTTCACGTTAGCTGCAGATCAGGGTTTTTTCCACCCCCATATTCATGCTCCTTATGAGCATTTCACAACTATTAGGAAGTGACTTTAATAAATTAACACATTTATTCATATTTAAACTTGGTCTAGCTAAAAGTGATTTCAAGGCAAGTGGTTGACATAAATCGGTCACCACTCAGTGACGACAAAGTGAAAGAAAAATGCTCTCAACTCTTTCTCCTGTCCTCAACATATATTGTATCCAAAATACCTTATCAAGTGCCCTTCCACTGCTGCAGTCACCTGAGGCTTACAGGAGATGCTCCAGTTGAAATAAAGAGGACAGGTCTGTTCCCTCAAACAGCAACAGGCTGGCAATCCCTGCAGCAGGAGCAGATCACAGACCTGAATCCCAGGAGTGCTGAGGAAAGTTGTCATATTGGTATTTTCAAGGGAGGTTTTGGTTTAAAAAAAAAAAAAAAAGAAACAAAACACAAGAACAAGTCTTGCTTGCTTTAGTTACATTTTCCAAATGCCAGCTTCTTTTCCCCTCAGGAGAAAACAGTTGTTCAGCATTTCACAGCACCTTATCTCCGCAATGTAAGAGCTCCTTTCCATGCCAAATCGCATCGAAAGCAACACTTCTGAAGGAGAAAGCTCTCTGACTTAACATTCCTCCTCCACGCTGAGCTGAAAGCCACACTTTCAGATCAAGCTGCCAGCAGTTTGCACACTAACTCCTGGGTACCAAACTGCATGGTTTTTCTGCTCTTAATTTACAAATGGAAGAGCCACAGCCAGGTAGGCCCTTCAACCCCACTCAGCTGTCATTGTATGCCCAGTTAACAGGGATGCTCAAACTCAAGTCTGATGAGTAGCGGTGACACAGGGGGTCCACCCAGTTCAGATTGCATTTCCCTTCATTTCCTCTTTTTGAGGGAAAATTCCATAATACATAATCCTGCAGCAGATAAATGTTACTGATGAAGGTTATAGCTTCAATTAATCTGCACTAAATTGGGATTTTCAACTTACTGATGATTTGGCTACTGAAAATTTTTAAGCCCATCACATTTCAGAAGTTTAAAATTGGGACTTCAGTAGAAGTCAATCACAAGTGCTTCTGTAGCACTAAGGAAAAACTGATAGCTCTTGGAAAAAGAGAAATAAAGGATACAGTTGAGATTCCAAAAGCTGTTTTCCAGATAAAAATCAAATCCTCTTTTCCATTCTAGCTTTATTTTTTGTCTGTCCCTCTTTATTTAATATATTTAGGATCTGTTAAGCATTTATCACTATCAATAAAAAAAAATTACAAAAAAAAATTATGTAATACTGAACATAAAATT
>VXAV01007057.1:58808-77932 GCA_013399715.1 Alectura lathami | reverse complement strand
TCATCCCAACACACAAGGCTTTCAAAAAAAAAAAAAGCACCTCTGCTTGACTTTGCATGGCAAATAGTATAAATATTACATACACACAATATACTTTTACAAGTAAAAATAATGAAAAGACTGTTTGAAAACACCCTGAAGCAAAACAAACAATTGTTCTCTGAGAACCCATAAGCCACATGTAAAATCAAGTCTCCTGCATGCAACAGAAAATATGACTGACATATCACCAGAATGAACTGATATACCAACAAAGAAAATCTCACTGGAGATCAACCTGAGCCAAGTACACTAAAAAATCTGCCTTTTTTTTTTTTTTTTTTAATGTAAAGAAGTTTTTATTCCAATGGTTGTTTCATGTTAAAATGCGTAAGACATTCACATATGAGACCACAGCCACTAACTTTGCCTTATAAAGCACCTACCTACAAAGCCATAATCATATTTACTCTTGCATTCTTCCCATCTGGTCACATTAATCTTTCATCCTCTTCTGCTCAGTAGTAGAAGCTTTAACAGGAAGAGAGAAAAACAACCTTCTTTTCTTTCTTTACCCTATGGATTGATGGCTATTGGTAGTCCCCCAGGAAATGCATATTTAAGCCCCCTCAGCTTGAATCTTCCCAAAGTCCTCTAAACCACAAGCTCGGCTATTCCGAACACATCAGGTCCGTACCACTGACCCACAATTTTTTGAGATGTCAGATTATAAATACAAGAACAAAATCATGGAGTTCTGCTCTGCTTTATGAATTTAGTTATCTTGGTTATTTTTTGAAGGTGGCTTTGGGGGTATTTCTGGTTGATTGGTTGAGGTCTTGGAGAAGGATGTTTTGGAGGTTTTTATTAGTATTTTTCCTTACACTTTTCTCATCTGGAAATGTATCTTCATTTGTTGGGTATCTTAGACTATTTCAAGCCTGTTTGTGAGCATTTTCTGAAGCTGAAGTATCAATCTATTGTTTTTTTTTTTGGGCGGGGGACTTTGCTACACTGCAGCAACACCCAACAGCACACATCCACGGGCAGCCACCTTTCTCTTCCCAGACTAAGACAGGATGGCAGGCAAAACAGCAGGACCTCCTCTCACACCACAGACACAAACCAGCACAACCTTTCAGGATTTTCTCTCTCCCATAGTCACAGACAGCCCACCCTGCATTACCAAAAGCGAACATGATTCCCAGGCATAGGGCAGGCTGCCTATTCATGTTATTTAAGTGTGATAATGCCATATCCACATTGGCAGAAAACTTTAATATGAACAGCTCACAGTCTTACATGGTGGGAAATGTTATGGGCCTTAGATACATCAGGAAAAACACCATTATGCAAGACAAACTTATATTTGGTTCTCTAAATAGGATTGATAGCCACAGACAAACCACCAGATGTGTAGCAACATATGTATTTGCCAATTCTTCTGAAATAAAGAAATATCATAATTTCACTATAAGTTACAGAAACCAACAAAGCACTAACTTAGAAAAAGTCATCTGTGAAACAATTCCCCCTACACACACCCCATTATCTCCAGCCTAACAGAGCACACAACCATCACAAAGCAGATGGCAAACTGAACATGCACATACCTCAGCCATTACTTTTCCAATGACTGAAACAAAGTCTGAACTTTGGGTGAAGTCTGTACTGGCATTAGGTTAAAACCTCATATTTAAGCCACGTCCCAGATTTTATCTCGATAGCAGAGAAGAAAAAAAATTTAAATATCGCTCCGCCCCATCTCTGTTTCTCTTGGACGCACCCACAGTACTTCAGAGAGGGAAATTATTTCCATAATCCCATTGCATCTGCACCCATCTTGCTTAAATCTACTAACTTTTGTGAACTGCAAACCTGCATGTTGAAGGAAGTGTGTACTAATATTCACAGCACATAAGAAAATTTGGTGAAAGTCACACCTACATTGTGTATGGCACATTTCAAACAAATGATGGAGAGGTCACAGCTTGCCCAATGCCTGATGAATATCTGCTGACACCTCATAGGAGAAGGTCCAAAACTGCTCTGGTGCTGAGTGCTTTTAGCTCATGATGAAGTTTGGAGGACTGAAAAGCCCCTTGTAATGATGCCAAGACCAATGCACAGGAAAGCGGGTAATCATTTAGGTAGCAGAGATAATGACCTGAAGGAACAGCAGTGCTACATTTCTTCCCATAGCTTCTTCAATATAAACTTTGCCATGAACTTCTGACTGCATAACATGACTGGCAGATGGTCCTTCGTATGGCTTTAGGAAGAATCTAGACCTAAATATCAGTGCACCAAGACCACAGAACTTTGAAGGCAGCAGCCTATTACTGAACTACTGATTTTGATAAATTCTCCATGACCCAAAAGAAACAAACTAAATTCAGACTGACCTTATCATAACAAAATCTGGACGAAAAATTCCATGCTTAATATGCTACACGAAATCAAAAAAATGTCAACAGCAGCAATGTCTATTGACAAATCCCTCAACAAGTGTTTGAAAAAACTCAGAGCTAAGTTACCAACTGAATAGAATTTAATAGAATTTAAAACCTGAAGAAATTCAAAATTCTCATGTAACATCAGATTATCACAGAATCACAGAATGTTAGAGATTGGAAGGGACCTCGGAAGATCATCTAGTCCAATCCCCCTGCCGAAGCAGGAACACCTAGAGCAGATCGCACAGGAATGCATCCAGGCGAGTTTTGAATGTCTCCAGAGAAGGAGACTCCACAACCTCTCTGGGCAGCCTGTTCCAGTGCTCTGTCACCCTCACTCTGAAGAAATTTCTCCTCATGTTTAAGCGGAACCTCCTATGTTCCAGCTTGCACCCATTGCCCCTTGTCCTGTCACTGGATGTCACAGCAAAGAGCCTGGCTCCATCCTCCTGACACCCACCCTTTACGTATTTATAAACATTAATGAAGTCACCCCTCAGTCTCCTCTTCTCCAAGCTGAAGAGACCCAGCTCCCTCAGCCTTTCCTCATCAGGGAGATGCTCCACTCCCTTCATCATCTTGGTGGCTCTGCGCTGGACCCTCTCCAGCAGTTCCCTGTCCTTCTTGAACTGAGGGGCCCAGAACTGGACACAATACTCCAGATGCGGTCTCACCAGGGCAGAGTAGAGGGGGAGGAGAACCTCTCTCGACCTACTAACCACACCCCTTCTAATACACCCCAGGATGCCATTGGCCTTCTTGGCCACGAGGGCACAGTGCTGGCTCATGGTCATCCTGCTGTCCACCAGGACCCCCAGGTCCCTTTCCCCTATGCTGCTCTCCAACAGGTCAGTACCAAACTTATACTGCTTCCTGGGGTTATTCCTGCCCAGATGCAAGACTCTACACTTGCCCTTGTTAAATTTCATTAAATTTCTCCCTGCCCAGCTCTCCAGCCTGTCTAGGTCTCGCTGGATGGCAGCGCACCCTTCTGGCGTGTCAGCCACTCCTCCCAGTTTTGTATCATCAGCAAACTTGCTGAGGGTGCACTCTATCCCCTCATCCAAGTCGCTGATGAATATATTGAACAGTACCGGTCCCAGTACTGAACCCTGGGGGACCCCACTAGATACAGGCCTCCAACTAGACTCCATCCCATTCACCACAACTCTCTGGCTTCTTTCCTCCAGCCAGTTCACAATCCATCTCACTACCTGATCGTCCAGACCACACTTCCTCAGTTTAGCCGCAAGGATACTGTGGGAGACAGTGTCGAATGCTTTACTGAAATCAAGATAGAATCAAGATTATCTTATGTGCTAGCACAGAGCATGTCCAGCACAAAATTTCCATGAGATTTCATTCTGAAAATAACAAATTCTGCAAGTTCTTCACATTTGCAGGGCTAGCAGTCAGTCCATCAGCAAGTTAAATCTACAGTCTCTTAACCTGACAGATTTGAAGAAACAGTAACTTCAATCAGTCAGAAGGGGTCGAAGAAGAAAGACCATAAATTCATATATAATATAGAAGATATTTTTCCTTACCTGAGAATTTTTGGAATTCTAACTAAATCCCTATCTAAAACTTAAATCTGTGCCTGGAACTCATTTATGACTTCTTAGAATATTTTGTTTAATGTGGTTTTAATGAGATCACATTTAGGTAACTGATTAAAAAGTAAACAGGAGGAAGTAATTCTAGGTACCTTTAATCACATTACAATACCGACGTCTTTCAGCAGAGCCTTTGGAGATGAGCTCTTTTAATCACCTGCTTGTTTGGGTAGGTGGGTTGCCATGGCAAGGTGATGCAAAAAAACACATCCACATCCTCTTTGAAGTAGTGATTAACCAACTTTAAAAGATATAATGGTTCAGGTAAAAAATACTAGTACTTTGCAATTGTATCGGATCTTTCATCACAAAGCAATGTGTAGCTAAATGAGCATATAACATTAGCTTTATTAAATAGGGAAATTGTTTCTGGGAATGCTCAGTACTACAAAGAAAAACAAAGATTGTGCCCAGCATCAGGGAACATATTTCCTGATAGCTTCACTGCTTTGTAAGCATTTAAGGTGCTTGGAAACTTGGTCAGGCATTCAACACCCCAAAAAAACTAAAATTGCAAGTGTGTAAGCAAACCACACCTCCATTTAAATTACCTAGGTTTGCAAATGCCCAGAAGAAAGTAGGACTATTTGTACTTGAAAGAGAGACATTGCTTGACATTTGGGGTACGTTTTGCTTTCTATCATTTTTAATCCCATCCAGAGCAATGAAGTCCAGAATAAACAGGAAGAAAAGTTCCTTAGGACTTTTAACTTCCAAAAATAGTTTCATTAGGACATGTGGCAGATCAAAAGAAAAAAAAAAAAAAAAAAAAAAAAAAAAGGCAAAAAACACAGTAGAATTGTTTGCTGTCTTTCCCAAATACTTCTTATAAATATGGTCTAACATATGCTAGGTACCTAAAAAGCTAGAAATCAAGAAGTTCTTCACCTATCTTTTTAAAAATGTTGGTCACTGCAGGCCTTTATTTCCCTTTGTGCAAGGAAATTGAGTGCCAATGCATAAAGCAATACCATATGCCAAAATAAAGCTTTAGACAAGATCCATCATTAAGTTTAGATATGCAAGGATTTTTCTTGCATCTACTCTGATAATTATGAACGTATCTGCAACTGGCCAAGAAACAGAAGAAGAAACACATCTCAGGTAAAGTCTAGAAGCCAGTGTTACTTTTTAATTGACTCAGTTGCTGCCAGAATTTCAAATAGGGCATCCAAAAAGAAGCCAAGCACAAAGAGGTGCTTACCTTCTCGGAATGAAATGCAAGCTGAATATTCCATTTTTTCCAAGCTGTAGACTAGAAAAAGCAGTGATATTTGCAAACTCATGTAGGTATTAGAAATGTAAAATCAGGTAATTAGTTTTCAGTGTCTCATTCTGGTAGCTCATTGATGAGAGTCGGTACACTTTTAGCTACTAAATATTTTGAATACAACTTTAAAAATATCATGCAGTTTATACAAGGTAGAAGTTCATTCATTGCATTTCATTTCCCTAAGTCAGAGAACACAGGTCAATGTCACAACACTGGCAACAACAGAACCCATTAGAGGGGAATGGCGTTTGGTTTTAAAACAAATCTGATGTTACTGATGCTCCTGCCACCCTGGAAGACCTGTGCTGGGGCTGTTGTACCCGCAGCACCCACAGTCCCTGGGCACATCTCTCCTACCTATTTACACTCTATGCTCTTGAAATAATCAATTGTAAACCAAACAGTGGGCATTGACACCCATTCTACCCCCTCCCTGCTATACAACCGATGCTTGCTATCATCTGGAAACAGTCAATTTTATAGATAGTCTTGATCTAATTGGTGCAGCTGTTTCCATTTTACTTGCAAGCTCAAATGTGTGCTTTAAAAAGTGTATTTAAATATCACACTCTGGTTCTTCCTTTCCTTCTGGAAGCACACAAATCTCCCATTAGTCCTCTCATTTGTGTAGTTACAACTACTGTTACTTTATTCCACATTCTTTTACATACACACACACCCCCAAATTACTGGCAACATGGCTATTTACCAGCCTTCTGGTCTGTGTCCCAATTAGCATTTGTTTACTTGCAGAGATAGTTTTAAGCAGATTAAAAACCATAGCATTTCAGTACTCAAAAGCAGTTGTTTCACTGACTTAAAAACACGCTATTCGGCCACCCCAGTCAGGTATCTTTGCTGCAGGACAGGGTAGCACTCCAGACCCACAGCACGTATGCTGGCCACATTTGAGCTCCTTGTCAGGACACAGCCTGGGCAAACACCAGCTCTCATTCATACATTAAGGATGGAAAGGAATCACAAAATGCAGGAATTCCTTGCTCTAAATGATCCATGTTTGATGGCACAGATTGTTCTGTGGTGTATATCTACCCTGAACTCTTGATGCCTTGACTCTCCAAGACATCATTCATCATGCTGCACAACCACCATACCAAGCACACTACCCAGCCAGCAAAGGGCACAAGCAAGATACAAAGCACACCTCCGTTAAGTCTCAGTACACGCAATCTTCTGCTCTTTGTTTCTGTATTAAGTATCGCTACAAACTGTATGCATTAGAACTATATACTTTTAATTTTTTTTTTTTTTTAAATCTGTTCACCATCTCAAAATTGATGGTAAGTAATTGCATAACCCACCTCAGCTTCTCATTACGTATTTACAGCATCAACAGAGGCTAGAAAAAAGACTAGTAGCATCTCTACAAAATGAATGTGTACACTGGTATATAGAGCAAGTCTCAACTGTATCTCTTTGCCTATTCTCAGATGTTGACAGCTTTGTTTAGCTCTAACCACTGATATTTACAAAGGGATCAGAAGAATAACACCTTCCAAGCATTCCACAGTCAAGTACCCGAGGCTATTTTTCCTCTACTTGTACTCAAGCTACCCAGCCAAAATTTCTCAGGAGTTAGAAGACTGACTTTGTTTGGAGAGTGCTTGTTCTTTTCTGTTGAAAACATCAGCTTTTAACTAGGGTAGTGGGGCAGCTCAGAGGATTGCCTCTCAAGGGAGAGCAGACTTGTGGTACCCTGTGAAAGCTGGGGAGGATGTTGGTCAGTTTACACAACAAAAAACAACCTACAAACCAAACCACTTTTAAATAGATAGGCACGAGTTTTGTGAAGGAAGCTTCCTAAACTACTTAATTATGAAGTAATTAACTGTCCGCCAAAATGTACTAAGAACGAGATTGTGACTTTGCAGCATTCAAGGAAAGGTAAAACAGACCTTTATTCAAATTCCTAGGCAACATCTCCATAACATTGAAATGTCGGGTGGAAAGACAGACTCAGTGCAGTTTATTTGCATTTGCAGGCAAAACCAATGAATATTTATCCAAATTACCTTACAGTTCTCTCCAGTTAAAGGGCTCCATGAGCTTCCAGAGAAGGCAGTCCTGCTTAAAAAAAAAAAAAACTAACACTGCCGTATTTGTCTCTTACTGTGTTTCCAGTACTTTTTCCAACAAGGATGGTTTGTCTATGTAATCTTTCAGCACGGACTGGAAAGCTTCACTACGTGATATTCCTCTTGGGATATTGTCCTAGAAGCGTTTACTTATTGTTCTGGTTAATTTTCTTCCTAGCAGGTGGTACAGTACTGTGTTTTTGATTCAGGATCCAAAACTCTGAGAGTTGGCCAGGGAGATGCAGCTGAAGCTTGGAGACTGGCTAGAAATACATGGGCTGGTGAACAACTGCATTGTGCAAAATTTGTTTGGCATATTATTTGCCCATCCTTTTCTGTCTTAATATTTTAATCCTAAACCCCAAGTTTTACCCTTTTTACCCCCAATTCTCTCTTCGCCATCCTACTGTGGGAGAGTGAATAAACTGTTGTGTGGTGCTCAGCTGCCTGTGTGTTAAACCACAACATCTACAATTTTATTACTATTATTACTTTGTAAGAGGGCAGGAGGGATAATAGGGATTTTTATTTTTCTCCAGTTTACTACAGGTTTGCAGTCCTCCACATTCCAGAACTTACAAAAACCTTATTGGTTTCTGTTCACCCTGTATTTCCCTTTAATCTCCCATTCTTAAACATTTTTTTCTTGTGTGAGCTGCTCTACTGCCTACCTGAAATACATGGAGATAATTAAAACAACTCATTGTCTGTGAAGACAGCACATTTTAGCTCTACCTTTTCATACTAATGTGTGGCTGTTGTTGGAAGCATCTGCATTTGTCTTAACAATGAGATCTTAAGATTTCATAGATACTTTGATTTGTTGGGAAAGTTATCAATCTGTTATCGCTTGATTCAGAAGACTAGTACTCCTTACCTGATTCCACCATGTATCAGTTCTTTTTCAATAAAATAGAAGAACATACCAACATCAATATAAATGTGTAGATGTCTCAGTGCATTTTTAACATTATCTGTAAATAAATCTCTTCAGTATTTTTGCTTCTCAGTACATAGGTCTTATCATATAGTCTTTTCTACTGTAAGAGTGTGTATATACATATATATATATATAAAAAACACATTTTCTTGCTTCTGGAGACTTCTGGGGCCCCCAACACTAGAAGGATATCGAGCTATTGGAGCAGGTCCAGAGGAGGGCCATGAAGATGATCAGAGGGCTGAAGCACCTTCCCTACAGGGACAGGCTGAGAGAGTTGGGGTTGTTCAGCATGGAAAAGAAGATTCCAGGGGCACCTGACAGCAGCCTTCCAGTACCTGAAGGGGACCTACAGGAGAGCTGGGGAGGGACTCTTTAGAAGGGCATGTGGCAACAGGACAAGGAGTAATGGCCATAAACTGGAAGAGGGGAGATTTAGGCTAGATATTAGGAAGAAATTCTTTACTGTGAGGGTGGTGAGACACAGGAACAGGTTGCCCAGAGAAGGTTTGGATGCCCCTTTCTTGGAAGTGTTCAAGGCCAGGCTAGATGTGGCTCTGAGCAACCTGGTCTAGTGGGAGGTGTGTCTTCCCATGGCAGGGGGTTTGGAACCAGATGATGTTTAAGGTCCCTTCCAACGCAAACCATTCTGTGATTCTATGTCACTGCTCAAAGACAACAGGGAATAAGTTGTGATAATAGGAAATGGGTGCTCTAAGCTCTCTAATCAAGGGACACATTTTGAAAAGCAGTTTGTCTCAGCCCACTTCTGATATCCAACCAATCCTACTCTTCCTGATTTCAAAGTACCAACTGTTGCTAACTTGAGCAGGAAGCAAGTTACTGTGTAATTAACAAGTTGTCTGTTTAATTTCAGTGAAGATCTGATTTAAAATAATTGCAGGGGATGTTGACAGTGTTCTGGGAGGATTTCTTCCATGGTAAAATCAGTCCACCTAACACTGGGCTACTTGAAGGGACCAAAAGGTCCCAGGTGATGACAGCCAGTTCCCCAAACAACGTGCAATGAAGCATGATAATGAGGTGTTGAGTAAGGTTAGGTTGATCCCTATGCTCTCCAATACCCTTCTCTCCAAGGAGAAAAGGTTTGAAGATTAGATACTTTTTCTTCTCCAAGTGTAGCTATGCTGATTTTAATCAACTGATTATCTAGCCTGAACTACTGTAAAAGACCATTGTTTCCAAACCATTAGTAACACAGAATATGTTCTGCTGTCAGCAAAGGATTTCACTTAAGAACTTAACAAATATAATAAAGAATATTTTGGTGAACTCAGATGTGATTTTACATTTCATAATTGTGGGATATGTCAAAGATGAAAGGAGGTGGAGTAGTAACACAAATGTAAGATTTGCTGATAATTCATCCATCTCTTCCTGTGACTAAAATTAAAGTCATGTTAGAAAATTATAGTCTGGCTACCATTCTTCTCTTGAGTGCCTGCTTAAGATGACAGATAAAGCCACACAAGCAGGTTATGTCTAATGTGAATCAGAGTAATTTAGCTGCTGTTCTATACTCTTTGCAGTTCTTTTAAGCCTTTCGCATTTTGCACAGAACACATTTCTACTGGAAATAATAGTTTTAAAAGCTATTTTAAACAAAAGACTATTAAAAAAGGACAAATAAAATAATTTATGTCTACCAAGAGGAAGAACACAGCCTATCATTCTTGTATTATTTTACCATATCACAGCAGAAAGATGCTGAGGTCCCTTGAGCACATCGATTACGTTTGTTTGTTCTGATTAGGTCTGGGAAAACTAGATTGGGCTTTCAAAGACTTGGAAGGAGAAGAGATGCCAGAAATAGCATGGGCAACATGCAAAGAAGAAAGATGGCAATTGAAAAGTACATGGTTGGAAGCTTTTTAATGGACAGAATTTAATGGACAGAAACAACTTAGGCAGTTGTTTACATCTTGGTATTTCTCTGGACTACTCTACTGGGAGCCTCTGATAGATCCAAGGAAAAGAAAAAAAAAAATTCACTGATCTTCTGGTTGAAGGGGTGAGCAATATGCCAGCATGAATATTGTTGGAGGAGAGGAAAGGAAAAGGGCACTGTGTCTATACACAAAGCACAGCATGAGAGAGGGGAAGGGTGAAGTGTTGTTCACATCCCTAACAAGCAGATGCTAGAAGGACTCAGGAGAAAGGAAAGGAGCGTGGGAGAAAACACTGGAGATTGTGAAGCAATAAATGCTCTCTTATTAGAAATTGGTGTGACTTGCATAGCTAGAAACAGCTTTTTGGGAAAATAATTAGAAGAACATGTAGAGACTCAGTTCTCCACATACTATTGTTGGATTTCTCTGTTCATAAAGCAGCTACCACAAGTAGAAAGAATATCTGGTTAGATAAAGAACTGTTTACTCTCCCCCCACTTTACTGTGTTATTTTACACCACTATTATGTCAGTTTTTCCATGTCTTCTCTCTCCCCTCAATCGTTCAAACTCATCATTTCAATGCATGCAAATCTTTCTCTAAAAGCCATGTCAGTCTCACACCCTGGTTTAGTTGCTCATTTGCATAGCACTGTTTCAAACATGGTTTATTAGCAAAATACATGCTTTGATAACTCACCTTGTTCCTAAACATGCAAGCCGGAGTTGGCACAGGTTCTCTGCTTTCATGTTTCTCAGATCTTACTGCCTTGCATGAGTGGGGTGGCAGGGGCTGAGCCATGTGGCCGGCACAGCTTCCTGCACTGTCAGCTGCCCTGCTGCTGGGTCATGACAGCCAGGACCAGCAGAAGCCCCACAGCCTCACCTCTGGAGCAACCAGCATGGGAACAGGGCGGCACAATCGGAGCCGACGCGCAAGGCTGCAAGGAGGTCAAGGCCAGACCCTGGTCTCTGCGCTGAGGGGTTGTTCTCACTCCCTAATTCTAATTTATACCTGCCCTGTTATCTTCAACGCAGGGCTGTGGAAGCATAGGGTAAAAGTTTCCTGCCTCTTGCAACTCATATGCTGGGACAAACAATGCTAAGCTCACCTCCGCTGCACAGCACAAGCAGCTCTCTGAACTGTATCAGCATTTTGCATGCATTGTAAATTCAGGAAAGTTAATTTAAAACGTGCTGCAGTTTGTTCCAGTGTTGTTAATGTCACCCTGAAAGAATTCTTACCCCTAACACACACTTCTTGAAGTATTTACAGTTTATTTATAAGACTCTAGATTTCCATTATTCAAAAAGTGTTGTTTCTTTACAAATGCATGGAAATCTGAACTTTCCCAGCCATTTTGTTGATGGAATTGATTTGAAAACCAGGCAGTACTTATAGTAAGTTAAATTTAAGATTAGTTTGCCATTATATGCAGAGAGTAGTACTGCCTACATACAAGAATAAGTTTGCTTTACAATTTTTATTCCAATCATTTTTCCACTTAGCCAAAGAAAAACTGCGGAGTTTCATTGCCAGACCAGCATTATAGTGGTTACTGATCAAGCACTGAAGTCTATCCCAGACTCTACTGGCGCACTACAGAAATCTGACAGCTGAGGAACTGCAGATCAGACACATAACCCAAATTACAGAAAAATATAAACGATGAAATATGAACAAAGCCTACAAAACCCTCAAAAGCATATTGTCAACCACCATAAGACAGTTTAGGGACCTGGGATAAGGGCAAGCCACCTCAAACAGCTTTAAGTTTTCCTTGCAATTAAACCAGCAGACACTGGTCTGTCAGCAAGAGATCATTAGAGCTCCACTCACCTTCCCCTTTCTCCTGTCCCCATTCCTTTTCCTTTCTCCATTCACATGCTCCAATCAAGTTCTCTAGTGGGTTTAAATTTTCATAATTTCAAATTCTTTAAAAAAAAAAAAAAAAGAAAGTCCAACCTCTGGGGCAATAATTAAATTTACAAGCTAGTCCAAAATATCTTTAAAGGAATGAAGTTCAAGAAGTTGTTAACTTTAAACCCTGTTGTTAAGCTGTTGATTCTGTAGTTTCCTATAATTCACAGTATATTTTTGGATGTTTCTCCCAGTCATATTGGAATGAAAAATATGGAATACGACTATTAAGTTTTCCTGCTGAGTTTGAAAACAGATAGTTATCCAGAAAATGACATTAAAAAGAATAACATCAAATAATTGATTTGAAAGGAAGATTTCTAATTCCAAAACTAATAGTTATCTTTAGCATTTACCCTTTTCTAGTAGTCAACAGGAAGAGATTCAGAGCTGGAACAGATGAGAACTACAGTATTTTTAATCATTGCGGAATAATTATCATAAAAGCATGTAAGAAAAACTTTACTCATTTACAAGTCACAAAGCAGTAGAAGAAAGATGAATGGTGGGCTTGCTTTTGCTGCTTATTAAAGTATTTTTTAAGCCAATCTGTCAAAGGCAAAGAAACTAAAATCCAGTAGATACAGGTCTCCCGGGAGCACAACAAGTCAAGGA
The DNA here is from genome assembly GCA_013399715.1 of Alectura lathami. NCBI lineage: Eukaryota > Metazoa > Chordata > Aves > Galliformes > Megapodiidae > Alectura > Alectura lathami. Next base: position 65,127 of record VXAV01007057.1, on the reverse strand, counting down.
TTTTAGGATGAAAGTTTTTTTTTTCTTCTTCCCCCAAAAATTGGATTGCCTGAAGGAATGTATGAACCAGTTTAGATGAGACGACCATTTCTGGCTAAATGAGGGAAAGGGGGAGAAAAAGTCCATTTCCTTTCACCTCCAAGGCAGTAAAATCTGTGAAAATTAGAGCACTTAACTGGAACACAGGACACCTCACTCAGCTTCATCCCAGAAATCTATCCTAGCCACCAAGCTGCAAAGTAAGCTTGATTGTTTATTGGGGGGTTGCAGCAAGTGAAAACAAAGAGCACAGAAGAAAGTAAGATTCATCTCAGAAAACCAGCAGCCTGCTGGTAATTGTGGTCACCTTCAAAGTGAAAAACGTAACCTACACTGCACCTGATCAAACCATAGCCAATCCTTCCAAGCCCAAGCATGTACCCTGCTATCTCAGGCACTGGCTTTTCAGATAAAAAGAACGGGTCTCTTGCTTTTCATGAAAAGTTTGAGGTTTCCTCAGTGCATAATGACAGTATATTGAAAAATGACAGCAGACAGACCCACTCTTTCAGTCCTTGCTATGAGTACCCAGCACGGGGTCAACCAGCCTAGTGCCAGCACAAATCCTACCAAGTGTATTCACAATTCATATTACAGCAGTGAAGCGGCTATAGACTTTAAGATTCTCTTCATGCAAGGCAAAACCATTGCTGCATTCATTTTGCTCTGTAAGGGAGAAGAGAGGGCAAAAGGGTCCTGCAGGTTGGAACTGAGGTACTGAAGTAAGCATCCACATTTAGTCAGGGCTCAGGGGATACCCCTGCTCACCCCACTGTTTTCTCCTGCTGAATCCAAGACCCATGCTAGGAGGAAAAATGAAATGAATTCTTAAAACTATTTATATATTTCTCTACCCCCAGGTGTTTGTTTGCTTTCCTCTCACCAAGTAAGAGAGACTAACACATGGAGATGCTTCAAACCAGTCTCAGTTTCATTTTTCCCACTAAACTTGGGAAAACCGCCAAAAGCTAAGCTACAGCTACCTCTGATTGTCAAAATATGAGAGTAACATCAGCATAGCAAGCAGAAATGCTCTGAATGTAAAGAGGCTCAGCTGAAGTCAGAATACCAGCCTATTTCCTTAACTAGTGTAATTAGAATATAGACTTCAACTTGGAAAGTACAGTTTTAGTAAACATATGCTGAGGTGCATTACATTCATCTTGAAAATGTTTCAGATGTACAATTACACTTTACAGATCTGTGAAACAAGAACAGATATGCCTCTGCTTTGAAATATTATGTAAAGCTTCTTTCTTCTCTAGATTAGCACAAACAATAAGATTAAAAGCATTTCCAAAATGAAGCAGGATGTGTACAGTGCTGTCATTTCTACAGCCACTACCACATTAAACCTCACACGGTAAAATAAATTTGCCTGAGTTTTCCGTGTGTGTGCACATGTCTTAGTTTTGTTTTGAAGCATTGACATGGATCAATTTATTTGAAAGAGAACATAAGACATTGAGGATATTAGAGTGGCCTCTCTGAATCATACCAAACAAAAAGCACTAGGCCTTAAATAGCTTACAATTGTTAAGAGATTTCAGTGAAAAGAGAATGACTGATGATGATGATTCAGAACTCACTGCAACTGCGTGACAGATATGCCCTACACACATACAGCACTGACAGAAAAGCCAGCAGAGTGGATCCTTTTCCTTGCTGTACCCTATACATGAGATTTATTGTTGTGCATACAGTTTTAAAATCTTCAGAACAAACATCCAGCTGAGCAACAGACAAATGAAACATTTTGTATTAAATTTCTTCTCTTTTGACTCTACTCCCACAGCTCAGAAAAGCAGAGAACTAAACCACCAGAAGTTCCCCTTATTAGAGTGCTAGCTGACATGAACAAAATTGTTATGCTTAATGACAAAATCCATAGGGAACCAAAAATCACTACATGGAGGAAAACCCGCTACAAAGAAGCTTTATCTGAAGGCCAAAAGCAGCTCACATTACTCCACATATTAAACTACTAACACTAAAATCCTTGAAATATACCACTGTGCAAATACATGTTGCATATTTCCACACAAGAACTTCATCACAATTGAGCATCACAATTCTCCAACACCGAAAAGACTAGGTAGCTAGAGGATATTTTCATACCATTTATCATCTTTTATCAATCTATACTTACTTTAAAAAGTTGGAAAACTTCAGCACTCAGTGTCCTTAATTGTAAACAGATGCTTATGTTTAATCAGAATGAAGTTGGAGCAGGAAAGCACATATGATCTTTACTTCATGTCAACAGTCTGAGGAGGAATATTTTAAAATTATTAGAAATTGTTGTGCTTGGATATCTTTAGTTTGAACAAAGCGCTTAGATTTCTGAGGAAAATGAAGGAAACTTTGGGAAAGAATACAACATGTTCATAACAGTTATATAAAAAGCATAAGGGAGAATACAGTGTCATTCCCATTGAAAAAATTCAGGGCAGAATTCCACCTCTGATCAATGTTCATCTTTTTCAATTAACTTTTTAAAAAAAAAAAAAATCCCCCATCTTTCTATCTTACTCTGGAAGTATCTGATTAATATTTCTGAGTCCAGGTAACATCATTGTCAAACATTGAAGGGAGTCATCAAGTTGCTCTGTTTAAGAAATCCTTTTCACACACTTTAAATTATTATGGCATTTACGAACATAAGTGTTCTTCATTATCCACTCTATAGCATAAAACTCCAGAGCTGATCATTTTGGTAAAATGTACCAGGATTAAACAGAAAAAGAGCATTCTGTCAGAGAACTTTGTTTTTGCAGTTCTACTGGTAAAGCAGATGCACAAGTAGCAGGGCTAAGGGAAGACTTTGATCTCACCTACCTTTAATGTATAATTGACAGTTGTAATTTGGACTCAGGGATGATAGAAAGGCAGCTGAGAAATTGAGATGCCTGTGTATAGTGAAGCAACATATGCTTGATACAAGCAGAAAGGAAAATACAAAGCCTGTAGAACCAGCATTGCTGAGCCTAAGTGCTACACAGCACAGCAGTCAGATATGAAAGGGTGGCCCATACAGACCTCATCAGCGCAGCCACCCTTTGCTTAGATGCCAGGTTAGTAAATTAGTCCTTACCATTAAAAGTTAACATGAGTAATAGGCTGAGGAGCACCCAGATGCTGAGGAATAGCAATGGGTTTCCTTGTAAAAGGAAGAGAGCTCAAAATCTGATGCTGCCTCTTTCTATCTGGAGTAATACCAAATGAATATCCAACATTTATTCCTCAGGGTTTTGTTTTCCTCCTCCAAAGAGGATGCAAGGAGAGAGATTTTAATCAGGAAGATTTTGGTCTCTGCCCCCAGCACGCCAGTCCTCTCCAGCCTAACCATCACTGCAAAGCAGCACGGAAGCTCGGCACGCTCCCAGGCTTTTGATCTATGAGGAAACAGACTGCAGTGACAGTGGTGTGGGAGGCAAAGCTTCAGGTACAAGCGAGAGATTTACTAAAGACAGTAGTTTCTCATTCATTGCCAAGAACGAAAGCTGGTGGTGGTGGTGATGTTGGTCATTTCAGGGAGGACTAAAGACTTCCAGGCAAAACAACAGCACTTTGAAGTTTTCATGAAATAGCTGAAGCCTGACTCTCACATGCTTTTTCAATAAACAGTAGTCCAAGTAGAACGTGGAATTAAATTCATTTATGCAGAGGCAAGCTAACACTGTAGCTCAGTTTTAGACTGAGCAGAGACACAATATGCCCACAATAGGAACATTCTGGTACCTCAAAGTTACCATGAGCTTCACAACACAAATGGGTCCAAATTGCTCCTTTTCTCTATTTGCTGTTTTTGTCTCACAATACTGATCTTTAATGCAAAAGTTATTGCTGCCTTGATTAGCCTTTCCTAATCCACACACTGCTGATTTGTCCTGCTCTTCAAATGCTGTATTAGAAAAAAAATATTGGTACAGGTAGACAACAAAAACAAAAGTTTTCATCTCATACGACGTATTAGCAAAAAGCACCCAGGACAAAAACCATGTCTGAATCCTCAAATTACATGCAAACACTTCACTTTCTGAAGGCTGTCCTTCAAATCAGGGGCCCCATGCCAAAACCTGCAGGAGCAGCCAGCTGCAGGAAGCCAGCTGAGGTCCTGGGTACCCAATAATTTTTTTCAACATTTCTGCAAAAATGAATCATTTTCTCCTTGCTTCAGAGGCTTTGGAAAACTAAAAATCTGTACATGGGCTCCATTTCATGAGGATATTTCTACATTAACCGCTACTATTTTTTGCTTGTGCTGGGGGATTTTGCCCCAGGCAAACACCAGAAGCCTGTGGTTTGTAGATAGATATTGAAACTGCTCAGTGAAAGCACAACTCCAGTTAGAGGGATGCACTTAATATCTTTCCACACTGCTGCCAAGCAGCAGAACAGCAGTGGTGCTTCCCTCACAAAATACTGATTTACCCTCACTGGGCAAGCTTTCACCTTTTTTCCACAGGCTACACTTTTCAGAAGTTACAGGATTTCACTCTTGACATGGCATTTCTGCACCACCCAGCCCACAGACAGAACCCAGCACCAGGAATGGCAGCAGAAAAGCACACATTGCTGTGTCTTTGCTTGCACTTTAAGGAAGATGACACAAAAGAGCTTAACTACCTCTAATGTGATTTAATAAAATCTACATATAAAAAAATATTTTAATATGACAGATAAGTTGAAAGAAGGCTGGTTAAAAAAAAAAAAAAAGCTAAACAAAGAAGAATACGCATAGGAAGTGTCAGACTATGTAGCAGTAGAAGATCGTTTGCTGCATCCATAGTGCTAAAATAGACATGTGGGAATGACATTTTGAGTGTTACCACATTGCTCGCTGTGCTGGCTGTCCACTGATGTGACATCAGTCTGCTTTGTGAAGCTCCATAAGCAGATGCATGGAACTTTGCTTATCCTCAGGGAAGTCAGGTGTTGGGATATGCACAGCAGAGGGATTTATTCTACTTTCAAAGCAGTTTTAATTTGCAAAATCCACAATGTATACAATAAATGTGTAAGACAGATGGCCATAAATCCCTAATGAAACCCTGCCAATGTAAATATTGTAAAAAGGATAAATGGCACTTAATTACACTATTGGCTAGCAAGTTCAGTTTTTCCTCATCTTCATTCTGCTTTTCACCAGTCTCCCAGGCCCTCTCAAGCATACAGCATGCTATTGATGGCTCTTACTCTGCTGTGCTTTTGCTTCTTGCTTTTTTCCTCCCACACACATTGTAGCATTTGTAGAAGACCTAGTTATAGTAGCAGACAGTGCCCCAAAAATGAGAAACAAATAGGGGCAGAAAAAAATTCTCAAGCATGAACAAAGCCAGATACTCATGTAAGAAGAGCTATGGTGGACACGTTAGGTAGCATGAGCATGGGGGAAAAATTTATAAATAAGTAGATCAGTCCTTACAGCCAAATTTGTCCAAGTCATTTGGCTTTTAGATGGGGAAATCTGATGGAGAAAAACAGCTAGCTTAAAACATGACCTGAATGAGCCTCTTCAAGTGTTTCATCTCATCTCCAGCCTGTTGATATGCTTTGCTGCTAAAGACAGTTGCTTGTTACTTTTTACTTGAGCTAGGCTGTCATGCTTTCCTCCTGGCCCAGAGTCCATGCTTTAACATATACCTTTTTAATACTATGCTATTTCTTTACTGGATTACTGGATAGCTGGCCAAATCCACAGCCTGATCCAGTGGGTAGCAACCAACCCACAACAGGTGGTTGAAACTGGATGGGCTTTAAGGATCCTTCCAATCCAAGCCATTCTATGAATCTAATATCTTTGAGTTTTGTCTTCAGTGATGGTATCTATGCCTTTGTCAGTGAAAATTCCAGTGCACTTTAATAAACACAGAAATACATGTAGAGGCTGAGGCACAGCTGCAAGGTCTTGATGCACAGCCAGCAGAGCACCTAACAAGTCCCGCAAGATACTACAGCTCCACGCTGGAAAGTAGTACCACAGTGCTGCCTGGGGAAGGGATCACGGGTTCCTGTCACCATCACAGCAGAGAGAAGAGCACACAACTGGCAAAGCTGCTCTCACAGCAGCCTTGTGGAAAGCTTGCATGGATTCAAACTGAGGCAAACCATCTTTGTGCTCTCAAATTTCTCTTCCAGAGCTTCCAGTGGGCTCTACCTGGCAACACTGCCAAAAAAAAAAAAAAAAAAAAAAAGTTATAAAAAAGAATTTTGTAAACCTGGGTTTTATCAATTCCTTTTGAAGCATTATTTTTGTTTTCTGAGAAGGGCTGGTCTT
>VXAV01007057.1:38825-58763 GCA_013399715.1 Alectura lathami | reverse complement strand
CCAAAAAAAAAAAAAAAAAAATTATAATAATATCAAGTGGAAGGATGGTGATCTTGCTGAATCCTATCACTCAGAGTGCCCTTTAACACTCTAGTCTAAGCTCCATTTCCCTACCGTATAGAATAACTTAGATCAAAAGACACGAAGAACAATGAAAACATTAAAACCAATTAACTCCAACTTCAAAGCCACCTGATTTGTTGGTAAATTATTTGGTCAATGATTGATTCAATGCACTTTCTTGTAAAGTGTGCCAGAATGGAAGCACACAGACATTAAACCACAATTAGTAGAATGGACGGGAAAAAAATAAAAAACACCAAAAGAACAGAATACAGTGTGAAGATTAAAGGGTAAAGAAACATGATTTTCCTGTTGAGGAGGGAATATAATTGAAATGAAAGCAAGTAGAAAAGTAAAAGAGTGAAAAAGGAGCAAAAAAAATTCAGAAATAATTCAGATTAGCCTCACAAAGAAATGGGATTTACTTTTCATTTCTATAATGATACTAAATTCTGTTTCAGATACATTAAATATACAAGTCTGTTAGTGTTAGTCATCAACAGTGAAAGGAGTGACATTAGTACTCCTTAATCATAATGTTTCTGATGGGCTTGAAGCTCCAGAAGTAGTGATTAAGCTTTTTCAGAGTGGTAGAACACTTCAGAAAACTTAATTTCAGGAATAGTTTCAGGCCAACAAGTTCTGCACTTTTTTTTTTTATATATATTTTTTTTAAGCCAACAGAATAAAACAGAAAGTAACTTTATCTGCCATTTTAAGTAGCAAAATGTCTCCCAGCAGAGCAATGCTTTCATCATGTGGAACTCACGTCCTTAATGAACACATAGTCAATATTGCCACAGTTCTCCAGTGCACACCTTTATGGTTTGTTAGATCTGGTAGCTATTAGTACCGTTGTCCTCTAGCTATATTTCTCTCTGATCTCCCAAGTTAAGCATGTGTAGGTTGGGTACAAGTTTTAAAGAAAGTGCTCCTAATTGCCTCCAGTTGCTTCTGGGCTTGGCCTTAGCGATTCAGACTTTTTAAAGAGTTGTCATCAGTAGAAGAGAAGTTCGCTATTTTCACCTCAGGATAACAAAGATGTAAGATGAATCAAGGAAGGGTAGAAAGAGTACATTGTGAAGGAAAGACAGCCACCTAACAAAAACCCTTCAATCTTACCTTAAGGTAAATTAGATGAGGTTAGCTTTATACTTGGCTCCCCCGCTGGGAGGGGTTTTTGTTTCCTGATTTTTCTAGACATGAAACTAAAGCCTTTTATCTCCTTTGTACACTTACTTTGCCTTAGGAAAGATAACATATGCTAGTCATCTTAAAGTCACAGGGAAAAAGTCATGGGGCAGATTTTTTTGGGTTTTAAAAGAATAAAGCTAATAGTAAAGCAATACTCTAGTGGAGAACACTTATGTTGAAGACATGCTTTGAATAAGGGACACACTAACTCTTGACAAGATGATACCACAGCAGTTCTCCCAAATATCCACAATCATAAGCCCCAGAGAACTGATAGAATAATAAATAATTACTCTTGTTAAACGTAATTCCACCTATTCCATCTAGCTAACATCCATAATGTTAGCTAGAAAAATTAGTCTCTAGTCAATCAGTTGCCATTATTTTACTATGTGGATTTGACCTTCAGTAATTACTTCTTGTATGAGTAACCAAAGCCTTTCAGCAGCAACTCCCCCAGTGCAAACACACTGGGCCTGTTCAAGTCTCCACCCCTGCTGCTGTTCTTTCTCACTTTCCTGTTTACTTTCCTCCCCTCAACAAGACTTAAGGGTGGGACACTTCTCATGGGCTTCGACATTCATGTACATTTTTTCCTATGGGTATAGCTACAGGAGGAAGGGACACCAGACCAGTGTCCCTGTTTCTATTACCCCCTCACACATTCCTTTAAGGATGACTTTTTCTCCCCTGCACTGCTCCTGTGGTCCATTAAACATCTTCCTTTTATAGAATCATAGAATGATTTGTGTTGGAAGGGACCTTAAAGATCATCTGCCATGGGCAAGGACACCTCCCACTAGACCAGGTTGCTCAGAGCCCCATCCAGCCTGGCCTTGAACAAACTATGCTGAATTCAACTACATTCAAGTGCAAGTGTTTACCTTTCTGTGAATTGCTAACTCTGCTAAATAACTATGCTAATAGAAGACCTGTTCTCTAAGTCGGATAAAACTAAGATCACACGCTTTCAGGTTTAAAAGAACAGCCCTTCCTTTGCCTTCTTCTTTAAAAGTTCACATTACTTCACATTAGTGCCATTAATCTGAATTCAGCAGAAATAAGCCTAACACCTATATTGTATTACTTCCCATTTTGCCTTGCATATCAGAAGTCATAATACCTGCTAAAACCCACAAACACGTGACTGCCAGCAGAGTTGCCTTAATTAAAAGCAGAAATAGTCACTCCCTAATTGAGATGCGTTTTAGACAGTGATTGAGCTATAAACTGTCTTCACATACTAAATGGACATCCTATCTCTAATCACTTGCAATTATGTCAATCAATCAGGAAGAAGCTATTTCTGGAGACTAGTATCATGGATACAATCTAATCACTCACTTTCAGTGAAAAGGTGCAATGATTGCATACACACAGATGGATACGAACAATACATGAATAAAACAATGCCTTTGTATGATGTTAAACTAATTTCAAGAAGCAGCCAAGAAACAGTCAGAAGAGCAATAAAGCCTTTCATTACATTTGGAGTTCGGTCAGCCTACAAAACAAAAAAACTTGAATCAAATCATGAGGGAGTATACCACTGGAAATTCCTAGAACGTACTGACCTCACCTTCTCTGTTCAGTGGCATCTACAGAAGAAAATAAACTGCAACAAGAATCACTGCTCAAGTTCTGGCATAAGGTGGATGACACCATGAAAGGAGAAGCTCACCTAGATTTTTGCAGAACTTTAGTTGTGTGGTTTTGCTGTTGCTTTTAAATTGAGTACATTAATTGCCCATTCTACCACCTGTGATACTCTCAGAAATGGAAACATGCCAAATTATGATTTTACATTAGTTTCAAGCCTCATCAGCTTCACTATTTTGTCCTAAAATTTTATTTTACACTATGACGTTCACAGGGTGTATCATATATTTGTAGTGAAAAGAGATATTCAAAATTGTACCTTGCTGTCTGTACAAGTGAGCTTGTCTGCTATGACCATTGTAAAAACGCATTTTTTCCCCCCTCAAGGACCAGAGATTCAGATTTGATACAAACATATAATTTATTTCCATGGTTTCTTAGGACTCACAAGTAACCTCCATATATGTCAAGAAAATCATGTAGCTAAATGGTAGCCTTCTCTCGTATAACTGACTTAATTTTGTTTTCAATTTAATACAGGCTTATATATAAGCATATGTATAAGTGCTTATATATATGCTTATATACTTATATATATGCTTAAGACAGTTAATTGTTCCATGACTTGTATTTGATCACGTATAGCTGAAATAGAATTAGTGTTCACTCACTAAAATAAATACTGTAATACCATCTTGATATTTAAATAACACACGTACACTATAGAGTAGAAACATTGAGAAAGAAACAATTTGCAGGTATTTCACATGACAGTTTCCAAGGTTTTCTTCAGATTCATGCAGAAAGTAAGCAACATTTTGCTCATACTTTCAGGGCTCCAAAACAAGTGACAATATACGTGCAAAACTTTCCCAATGCATACTCTTGAAAAAAAAAATATGTTGTCTGCCACAAGTCTTTTTTTTAAATCAATACTAAATTAATCTGACTGAAGACTTCTATAAGAGGATAGTCGTGTCCAGGGCACACTGTGCATGTTGTATAGTACTAGCATGAAACAAAGTCACATTTTGAAGAGACAGAGGTAAGGGTTTTCTTCCTTCAACAAATTTCACGTTCAAGTTACTCAGCAAGAAAAATAAATATTAGAAGCAACAAAAACTTAACCAAAAATTTTATGAGGTGTTAAAGAAAAAACAGTTTGTTGAAAACCTAGTCAGGGAAGTGTATTTTTTGGATAATTAGTAAAACATTAATAAAGCAGCAGAGAGGGCTGCACAGAGCAAGGGCAGAGTCACTGTGAGCCCTCACTGTCAACAGCATGGGAGTAAAGGACACTGCATACAGAGAGGGGCTGTCTCATTCCAGTTTAGGCTTTCTTCCCTGAGCTTGTCACAGAATGCCACCAGGCATGATACAGAACAAGTCAGATTTTTTTTTTTTTGAAAGGAATGGATTTTGAGTGTAGTATGTAACCATAAACAGCAAGTAAGTGAAACACAGAATTTTCTGATCTATGTAGCATCGCACTTCACTGCATTTGAAGATAATAGATACTAATTCTATATGAAGTAAAGAGGCATTCAAATGGAAGCTTGCAAATTTGTAAGTGTAATAAACACTAACAATTTTGTTTTAGCAGAACAAAGTCAAAAAGATTGCAGATACATTGGAGATTCCCAGAGAGTTAAGTGTATGAAGAATGGGAAGCACAGAAATCCCTCAGAGCATGAGGGGGAAACAAAGGCATCTCAGTAACCAAGAGCTGTCATTCAGTTTTCAGCTGTCATTTAATTTGACTGCATCCTGTCTAGTACATTTGTTGAGTAGAAAGTGAGTTGCAAAGGTAGTTTTAAACTGTTCTCTAATAAAATAGAATTTGTCTTCCACCCATTTCACACAAAACTGAGGAAAACAAAAGAACTACTGGTTTTGAGCTGTATACTGCAGGAACCCTTACTCCATTTAACATCTAAATTGTATGAACAGCAACTCAGTTTAGCAACCTGTACCACAAGCAAGAAAATTTGCTTGCTATCTCAACCATAAAGGAAATATTGTGATGACAGCATTTTAAGTAGGTCTAAAGAGATCTAACTTCAATAAATGTCTCTAGTAACAGAACCTGAGCTCAACATACACTGGTCTTGAGATACATTAAGTGCTTTTTATGACTGCATTTTGGGTTGCACAGTGCTGTATAATGGAATTTAATGTAGTCATAAATTGAATGTCTTGTGTTTATACTTTCTAGATTATTGAAAACATTTAAACAATTTCATATTTTATATTTTTAATGGTTTCTTACTGAACACTAGGAAGAAAATACTCAACAGTATGACTATCTTTCATAAATCCAAGGAACAAATTTAGTTTTTCCTAAGGTCTAACTGCCATAGCCAAAAGAGAGCATCCCCACCCTCTCTGCTTGCCCTATCTTTCCACCAAACCCACAGCAGCGCTATATCATTCTTCACTCCTTAGCCACACAGTTCACAGTTAGTACCCTAACCCAGGTCAGTCTCTCTCAAATGTATCCAGAACATCCTCATACACAAACAGAATATTGGCTAGATAGATGGATGGTGAGGTGTACTGGGAATTGGCTGCACTGCCAGACTCAAAGGCAAGTCCAGGTGGAGACTGGTCACAGCTAGTGGGTCCCACAGGCCAACACTGCTCATCCTCATTAGCGACCTGGATGATGTGACAGAGCATCAACTTTGCAGATGATATGACTGTGAGGAATGTTTGATAGTCCTGATTTTAGTGCTGGCTCACCAGGAGGAGGAAATAGGCTGACAGAAACCTCATGACATCCAAAGAGAAATGCAGAGTACTGAACCTAAGGAAGAATTAGCACAACAGCACAGGTTGTGCAGGACCAGCCTACAGAAAAGGCCCTGCGGGGCTTAGTGGGCACCAAGGTGACCATGAGCCATCAATGTGCCCTTGAGGCAAAGAAGGCCACCATCCTCCTGGACTGCATTAGGAAGACCATTGCCAGCAGGCTGAGGGAGGTGATCCTTCCCTTTGACACTGGTGAGGCCCATTGGGAGCACTGTATCCAGTGCTGAGCTCACCAGCACGAGAGAAACAGACACACTGACGAGCAACCAATGAGACGGGCCACCAAAAAAAATTAAAGGCTTGGAGCATCTGACATAAGAAGAGAGAGAGTTGGGACCATTTTGTCTGAACAGCAGACTCTGAGATCTTACTGATGTGCATAAATACTCAACGGAGGTGAGAAAAGATGGAGACAGTCTTCTCAGCAGTGTCCAGTGACAGGGCAAAAGGCAAAAGTTGTTTAAATAGAACTATTGTTCATCATATTAATAAGTATATTTTCTTCAGCTGTTGGGGTAGTTAAGTGCCAGAACAGGCTGCCCAAACAGCTTGCGAGGTATTTGTCAGTGGAGAGAACCAACAGGCAACTAGACATTGCTCTGAACAACCTGCTCTAGATGACCCTGCCCTGTGCAGAGGGGTCGACTAGGTGATCTCCAGGAGTACCTTTCAACTTCAGCCACTCTGCAAAAACAGTTAAGCGTGCTGTGTAAGTGTATATGATCTAATATATATAATCTAATATACTGGGACAGATAACAAATCTTGCATCACGCACACACACAAAATAAATAATGGTAGGGCAAAGGAATTGGTAGGAGACAAAAGGTATTACTACTTTGTACATAGTCATTCAACTTCCAAAGCACCAACTACACAATATGCTTGAAATTATTAGTCATAGTAACAGTGTGGAGACAGAAATTCAGTGTTTAACTGTCCATTTATCATGGATATTTAATCTTACTCAAATGAAGAAACACCCACACTGCGTGATTTCTTTCTCCAGCTCACGGAATCATGGGCACAAATGCACTGCTTTAAAATTGAGGGTGAGGATCAAGGAAGAGATCCTGCTATTCAGCAGATGGTGGGAAGAGAGAGCAGATGGGAGATGAGATAGGAGCATGCAGAGCTGTTCTGGCAGGTAGTAGGAAGGGCAAGCAAGCATGGCTTAGTCACATTGCTCAGGAGAAATCCAGAGAGTGCCTAGATAAAAGACTGCATGAAGTTTTGACTGGTGGAGTTAATCAAGGAAAAGGTAGGGAGTAGGATGACATGTTGACAGAAGCACCTCATCATGACAGTGATATGGGTCCACACTGCCCTTGAAAGGGATGAGCTTCTCTAGTCTAGAACATGCAAAGATTAGACTGCTGGCGGACTGCAGTTAAATCAGTTTAATCATAGTGTGGTCAAAGTATAAGTTGCTGCAGGACAGAGGCATGGGAAAACCTCCCACCAAAGCAGATAAGGAGAACCTGCAATTTACTGCTTTCTCCTTTTAGGCATCTAGAGTAGAAAAGGATCACTTCTTCAACACCACATCCTACATATTAAGGTATCTGACCAGGTTTCCTAGAATCCAAAGAATTTTGTATCATAGCCTCTTATTTTTTCTTAAAGAATAGATTGCCTGAGTGGGAGAAGATATTTCCAAATTCTCTTGAAGGAAAGCACAGCCACCATTAGTCAGCTTTCCATGTAGAGTATACAGAGACTGAGTATCCTTTATCACCTCTATCCTTAATATAGACCTACAGCAGGAACATCTGTACAATTTCAAAATTGGTAGCAATATAACAGAGTGCTGCAAGGTTGTTTTTTTTTTTTTTTTTTTTTTTTTAAACCTAGTAAACACCCCAGAGTCCAAGTTGGTCCATCACCTCTTGCCAGATCCAGCTGGGACTGCTGAGGGCAGACCTATAGAAGAGCTTCTCTGCTCACTCTTGCAGAGCTTTGGCTGCCCACTGATACTATGACTTTTTAGGTATCTTCAGTGTTACCTGAAAATGCCTGAAATATCATCCTTATTTCACTAGTACATTACTAACAGAGTAAGAAGAGGAAATGCAAAATATTATTATATTGAGTTATTTGCTGAGAATTCATTGATTTCATTTTGACTACGTGATGTTTACTGAAATACGTATTTTATATATATATTAATTCCTGAGTTATCTATTGTTAGTACTACAAAAGCAGAGGTTGCTTTATTCTTTTATTAATGGCTTTGATTTCATATTCTCGAATAAGAACAGCTCATAGTGTTTGATTATTCTACATTTCCTTCTTATTCATTGCTTGCATTCAAAATACAACTTTTTCCTTAAGCATTTCAAGAGCCACTAAACAGTGGGTAGTCATAAGATGTTAGTACTGTTTCCAGTTTCTCTCAGCCAAGATCATAACCCAATTATCTGTAGTCATCACTCACAACTGAAGCCAACTTGGCAGTTCTTCAGAGTTTCTATTTAAAAAAGACTAAAATAAATGAAATGGGATGCTGAGGAGAAGAAAAGAAAAAACTACCACAACCTTGCATTTTTAAAAGAGGTAAAAACAACTTACTTTCCCACTGCTGAAGTGCTGCTGTAACTTTATCTTAGCAGCTGTTAAAGTTACCTTATTTTTGAAGAGAGAAAGAGGTGACTTTTGTTACTCCCCACATTGCACAATCTGAAATTAAGTCTCCTCAAAGTCCGAAGTAGAAGTTATTTTACATAAAGGAGAATTAGAAGAAAAANNNAAAACAAACAAAAAAAAAAAAAAAAAAAAAAAAAAGGAGAAACCATGGATTCTTTTCAGGAGATTACTCTGCAGGGGTTTTCAACATTTTCAAACTCATTCTGCTTCGATTTTCTGAGTGAGGTAAAACTTGCCTTTATTACATCAATAGCCTTAATGCTGGGAATAATCAAAAGCTGACTACCACATTAAGGAGATCTATCATAAAAGACATGTGTTATACAAACTTATCTCACAGCAATTGCCAGGAGCTACACTGAGACAAGTAGTAGTGTCTGACTTTTAGACACAGTTCAGCACATGTAGAAAAGTTTATCCTATGACACTTCAGGAAATCTGGAACTTACTCTTGCAAGATTTTACTTGTGCTTAATGCTATGATGACCCTGAAAGAAAAGCAATGCAGTTCCGTCATTTATGTGTATGTTCCCCATCTGCTCTCCTTTCTTTCTGGTTTAGGCTTTACACTTATAGTGACTGCTAGTTCGCAGTGGCAAAAGACAAAACAAAGTCCTAGCAGATATCTTTAAGACAGTATGAATTTTACTTTACAGTACAACTTTGGGATACATCTGAAATCTTTTGAAGTACTTCACTATTTTTAATCAAACTTTTTTTTTTTTTTTTTAAATAAGAAAGTCAACATTTCAGGTCCAGAATGCCATGTTAGATGGGCTATGCCTGAGCTGCTCCCACTGCCCCTGTATTACAGAGATAGCTTAAACAGCACACACATCCTGGCATCTGCAGCCATAATCAAATGTGATTACCAGTTCTGATAGATTTTCTTTGAAGAAAAAAATACATTCATTATTTACACATAGCATTCCAGATCTTATAAGAAGGTGGTACTTTCTGGGGAGAAAGCTACAGGTGTCATTTCACTCTGCTTTTAAAGAACTGCTTCATTTATTAGAGAGAGAAAGCAGTTTGCCAGACAGCTGTAGCTACACCAGATTTGGTGGAGAGATCACCTGGCACAACACAACATTTTGTTGGTAGTCTTACTATAGTGCTTTTTGCATTTTACTAGATCTCTCAAGTTTGGACGCACTGAATGGTAATCACTGCATCAATGAAAGAAAGTAAATCTAGGGAACAAATTTAAAGCAAATCGGTTGGTGAATTTACTCTGTAGTTCTGAACAAGGTAAACTACAATGAATTAAGTTTTCACTGTATCTCTTATGATACTTGATATTCGCATACATATATTTAAGATACCTGAATATGGTATGACTCCTTCAATTGCTTAAAAATAAATAAGTCAAGCCTCTGGTGCACATGTGAAAGAAACAAGATAAATTCATTTCCAGGGATCCTTTACAAGCCTTGCTAAAGGAAGCAGAGACATTTTAGTGGAAGAAGACTGACATTAGCAATTCTAAGGTTACACAGCATGGCATGACAAAGACTTCTGCTTAGACATTGTAGCCTCAGTGATCCTTCTTGAATCCTAGCTTTAACACTTGCAGCTCCTCAAGCTGGTATCCTTCTCCTTCCCTCCCCTTTCTGTTCTTACTTACCAAGGCTTTGTTACATAAGCCTCACCTCAATCCTGGTCAAACACTACACAGTTATGAACCTCTGTACCACCAAAACTTGCTAACCAACCTTTCACCTAATTATCCACTAATCTCTAGTTTAAACCTCTTAGAAACTGACTAGAACTCCATGTGTGAAAACATGCTAAAGAACTCCCCTCCAAAACACCACAAAAACAAATATACTCAAATAAAAAACACCCTCAAAAACGCTGCTTTAAGACTGTATGCTTCCTCCTAGGATAGTCTTAACAGCTTCAGGAACCCTACCTCAGAGGCATCGAGCACACAAACTCCCCTTTTAAAAATAGCAACAAAATAACACATTTTTTATGGAACCTCATGGAAGAGGAAAATCCTTTTGCCAATCTGTCACTGAATCCCTTGCCAACACCACATCTCCCTATAAAACACAAAATCCAGAATAATGCAGGATGTCCACAGAGTTTTCAAACAGATGAAAGCATACCTAGTCTAGGTTTGTTTTTAGATAGATGTCTGCCTGTAATTTAACAGGAAAGTCTAAAAAAGGGTAGGGGCAGCTCTACCTGGCATAGCATCTTTAACTGAAAGAGACTGTTGGGTTGCCAAATAGCAACTGAAATACTCTTGTGCTGAAAAACATTAGGTAGTTTAACACAGAATGCTACCACCTCCATTTATATCTTGGTTGTTTATTTCAAGGGCTGATGGCAATAGTTACCATTTAATGGGATAACAGAACTTAAAAATAAAATCTTAGAAGGAAATCCATAATTACATTGTTTGATTACTTCTACTAAAAACAAACTAAAAAATAAAAAATAAAAAACCCACCACCAAAAAACCCATACAAGAAAACAACTACAGTAGTAAAGAAGTGAACCCCAGAGGTGGGTATAGAGTACCATGCTAGGTTCATGACTCCCTATTTTATAGATCCCCCAAAAGAGATTTCTCCGACATAAGGAAGGAAAATTTTGCTGCAGCGGCATCACCTTTGCAGGGTTTGTGAGTTTTCCTCACCTTAGAGCAAACAAGGCTCATAACTCCCTGAAGATCTCGGAATGGGAAAGATGAGCGGCACCACAACTCAGCAACTACATTATCAACGATTTACATGGAGACTCATGTGAGAAAATAAAAGAAACAAATAAAAAACAACACACAGAGATTACACCTCTTCTGGAGCCCAAGTATGCCATCCATAACACTGCTTCCATAAATTAGCTAAGTTTAGCCTGTCACTGCATCAGATATTGGGTTGCGTATATCCACATTCTGATGGAACAAACTTATAGAAGCTCCCTGGTTCTCATTCCTGTAAATTAAAGAGATTACGTATGAAGTGCTACCATGTAATTAATGTAGCCAAAAGAAAGCACAAGAAACATTATGTCACTTCAAAGCTAAAAACACAAAAAACGTATTTCAATTTTAGTCATAGAACAACAATGATGAATTATTTTGGTCAGAGTTCATTTAAAATTAGAAGTCAAGACTTTAGTTGCAAAGAAAAACCTTTCTTTACTGAGAAGCTTATTTTCTACTGTTGCTGGCAGTTTGAGTTGAAATTGAGCTACTCACTTGAGCATTCTCACTCAAAAATCATCTCTGTACTGAATAAACTCATTTGACCTGAATATGTTGCATCTGCCAGCAGGCAGTAAGTGCTAAAAGGCAACAGACTGGAATTACTGAAGGAGCTGCAGAAAACAGTTGTAAATGAGAAAAGTATCTTGAATGACATTTGAGACAAGTCTAACATGTAAAACATGGAGAAAATACCTATCAACGACGAGCAGGAAAAATGAAAATGAATGTTACGTCCATTTATATTCAAGATATAGCCCTTGGGACTAGCTTGGAACTTCCTGAAGAAGTGACTTTTCTCTTCCCCTCTCAAGCAAAACATACAACTTCTCACTTGCTTAAAATCATAGATCGAGATGAAACTGCAGATGCTAGTCTTCACAATTGAAACACTTGAATCAGGGAAGAAAAAAGGCTTCCTGAAAAATATATATACACACACATTTATGTATTATAAATGAGGTGTTTTTTTTTTTTTTTTTTTAACCCCTTCAGGATAGCAGTTCTTGCTTTCTGACTTGTAATTTTGCCTAAAACCATTAGCGCAAAATACAACATGCAATGCTGAGAACTTAAAAGCTAATCTTCCCACAGCTTTCAAAAGCTTTGAAATTGAGGCTAAAAGTTGAGAGCCTTTGTGCTACAGAACTTGGCTATCTATATTCCCTTAGTCTTTAATATTTACCCGAGACTGAATTTGGTTTTAAAATCAATTTATCAACAGCAAGTGAGAACATGCAGACAAGAGGCCACAAGCAGCTTGGAGCTGTTACTTATCCGTGCCTCATTTTCAGGGCAGCCAATTATAAGAGACACTCATTTTGGAAGTAAGCTGGCAGCTTGTTTTTAGGTACTGCATTAATTCTTGGTTGAGCATATGGCCATTAGGAGACTATTAACTCTCAACAAGAAAGGGCGAAATATGCTGAGATTAAAGGAGATTCGAGCCTTCAACAGATGTGGAAACCTTGGGCAGGGAAAAAAGGGGGATATTGCTCCTAAAGGACTCCGTCTGTACAACATGTTGGTACTTGAAGCTTTCTACCCAAAAGATAGATGGGGAGAGTATATTTTTGCTGAATGTTCTGAAGCAGAGCCTTGCAGTGGAATTACTGAGCCAGGATGTAGCTGCTCATTGACAGCATATAGCCTGTTAGTGACTAAATCTGTCAACGACCCTGTTTTATCATAGCTGTATGTACTATTAGGAATTACCATCTATTCATTATTATTATTTAAGAACTTCAGCAGGACCCACAGAAGTATTTAATCAAGTTTCCAGGTTATTCAACACTGCTGCACAATCAGAGAACTTGCCTTCAGGCACCAGAAATTTTAACCACCTAAAGGGTCCATTTTGCAGAGAGCCACCTGCAGCAGCTGAAGAGCAAACCAGAGCTGCCTCCCTACCAGTGAGGTCTCCACACAATCTGAAGCACCAGAAGAGTGCCACCAGTTGTTTCTCCTTTTAGTTCCACTGAAACAGAATGGTTCCTTCACCAGAACCTGAGCACAAGGGAAATCACCATCATCTGGAGCATGAACATGGTATTCCCTCACTGGGCAAAGCTGCCAGAAGCTTGGGCTTCCCCCCTCATCATGATAACAGCATTATCAATTAGGGAGCCTTGGAAATAACAATGATTCCATATTAATTGTGCAAATACTTCCTAGGAAAATACAGGGATGTTGAAAATAAAGATATTTAGTTTGTAGGAGAATTAGAGTTTGAGTTGGAAGTTATCTTTTCATTTGTTTTAGAGGATTTTATTCATTCATTTTTCCTCCAAGAAATTACTAAAAATAGGTACTTTGTCATTCAAAATAGGCTGCAGTCATAAGAAGACAGAGACAGAGTCTGGGCGCAGGAAAGTTTAATCCAAGGTCTTGAGAGAAAGGAGGAAGCTTGGGGAGAAGCTGCAAGATGAACTGTTTGGCACAAGCATGCAAAGTGGTGATAGATGTTAATGGAAGTAAAGGTATTCTTCATCAGCACAGCTGATCAGCAGAGAGCACAAATCACAGCGTCAGCACCAACGGCTGACATTCCAGGTGGTGGAACAAAGTGGGCTATGCAAATGCTCATCTGTAATTTGATCTCCACTTACAGAAGGTGTCAACAAAAAGCTCTCCATTTAGACAGCATTTCATTGCTCAGTTCAGCAATGCTTAAGCACCAGCACAAGAGCTGCCATTTAAACAAGATGGTCCAGTCCACGGGCTTTTACCTGATGAGAGAAGTACAGCCAGCTCATTCTAGACCCGTGATCCCACCATAAGAGTGCCTATCCACTGCAAGCAGGCTTGCTGTCAGCTGGACCATAGCAGACGAGACTGAAGATTGGCAGTATAATTCACAACAAATTCTTGTGATTTTTCTTAAACATGTGGCAGTGGTGCAGGGTAATTTGCATTGTTTAGGGGAAAGGATAACCTTAGAGTACTTTACAACAGATCTCAGTCAAAAAAAAAAAAAAAAAGGGATTTCTATTACGAGATGTATTTCATAGAATCACAGAATCGTCTGAATTGGAAGGGACATTTAAAGGTCATCTAGTCCAACTCCCCTGCAGAGAACAGGGACACCTACAGCTGGATCAGGTTGCTCAGAGCCCTGTCCAGCCTGACCTTGAAGGTCTCCAGGGACAAGGCATCCACCACCTCTCTGGGCAACCTGTGCCAGTGCTTCACCACCCTTATCGTTAAGAACTTATTTTCCTTATATCCAGTCTAAATCTCCCCTCTCTCAATATGAAACCATTTCCCCCAGTCCTATCACAACACACCCTGCTAAAGAGTCTGTCCACTTCTTTCCTGTAGACCCCTTTAGATATCGAAAGGCCGCTATCAGGTCTCCCTGGAGCCTTCTCTTCTCCAGGCTGAACAGCCCCAACTCCCTCAGTCTGTCCTCACAGGGGAGGTGTTCCATCCCTCGGATAATTTTTGTGGCCCTCCTCTGGACCCCCTCCAACAGCTCCATGTCCCTCCCGTACTGAGGACTCCCCATCTGGACGCAGCACTCCAGGTGGGGTCTCACCAGCACAGAGCAGAGGGGCAGGATTGCCTCCCTTGCCCTGCTGGCCACACTCCTTTTGATGTGGCTCAGGATGCGGTCAGCCTTCTGGGCTGCGAGGGCACACTGCTGGCTCATGTCCAGCTTGTCATCCACCTGTACCCCCAAGTTCCTTTCGGCAGGACTCTGCTCAATCCTTGCATCCCCCAGCTTGTATTGATAGCGGGGGTTGCCGTAACCCAAGTGCAAGTCCTTGCATTTCACTTTGTTGAAGCTCATGAGGTTAGCCTGGGCCCACTGCTCCAGCTTGTCTAGGTCTCTCTGGATGGCATCCCAGGCATATTGACCGCACCACAGAGCGCAGTGACATCCATAAACCTGCTGAGGGTGCACTCGATCCTGCTGTTGATGTAATTGACAAAGATATTGAAGAATATCAGTCCCAGTATGGACCTTTGAGAGACACCACTCATCACAGATCTCCATCCGGACATGGAGCCATTGACCACCACCCTCTGGACGTGATCTAGCAACCACTTCCTCATCCATCTAAGAGTCCACCCATCAAATCCATGTCTTTCCAGTTTAGAGAGAAGGATGTAATGGGGGACTGTGTCGAAGGCTTTCAACTAAAGTCCAGATAGATGACATCAGTGGCTCCTCCCCTGTCCATCGATGCAGTTACTTCCTTGTAGAAGGCCACTAGGTCGGTCAGGCAAGACTTACCCTTGGT
Source organism: Alectura lathami (assembly GCA_013399715.1). NCBI lineage: Eukaryota > Metazoa > Chordata > Aves > Galliformes > Megapodiidae > Alectura > Alectura lathami. The sequence goes on along the minus strand of VXAV01007057.1, from coordinate 43,487 downwards.
GAAACCATGCTGATTGTCTCTGAGATGCTTGAGAAATAGATGACGTCAACTCCTGTAGAGGAAATTTTGGCTTTCCAGCCAGCAGTCACTTCACACCTCTCCCCTTTTCTCTTCATTCTTGATGTAAGAAGATAACCATTTAGATTCAATTCCCCTCTAAAATTTTTTTTTTTTTTTTTTTTAAATGTCACTTGTAGGATACAGAGTATTATTCAATTCTCACATCTTTGACACCCCCCTCCCCCTTTATTTTTAAATCCCTCTGGCTCTAGAATTATTACATACTTAATGGCATTTTCATCAGCAGTATAATTCCCTTTCCCATTCCTTACTCAAGCAATACTGATGTTTGCAAGTACTACAGTGGCACCAACTGCAAACAAACATCTTGGAAAATCAAATCAGCAAAAAAAAAATCATGTTGAAAGCACTCAAATTGTCACAATACATAACTGGATGGACACATGCCTGGGAAATTCCATTTCTTATGGAGGTGCATCTATAAAGATTTTTCAAGCACTTACAGGTGCCTAAGACAAGAAAAAACTATCCAACCTCCTTGCAGAGGAAATGATTCTGTCCTGTCTCATTAATGTAATTCTCAATAAATAATACAGTTTTACACACTAAGCCACATTTATTGAAGTGCATCCATTGGAGGAGGTGGGGTATGTAATATTTTAATGAAAACAGACATTAAAATATGCTTCAATGGCAAGGATGAATATAGATGTAGAAATGGAATTCAGACACTCCTGTCCTCAGCAGTCAGACACCAGACTGGGCAGCAACGCCATCTTCCCAGCACCCACCTACACGCTCCAGAAGTGACAGCAGCAAGTCTAGTGCAGTACTTTAGGGAAAAACCATGGAGTGTATGGATATCGATAGAAAAGTGTAACCTGAACAAGCCTGTTCTGTGGGGAGAGGCAGACAAGACATCACCCACAGCTCTAGGATAAAGACTGTAACGTGGTCAGTTATTGAAGCTCCACATCTTTATCATAAAGGCAGAGATGCATTTCATCCATAAATGGAGATTCAAGTTAGAATTTATTTTTAGACAAACACAAATAAACCATTACTACTGACACCTAAATGAAAGGGTAGAAGAAACCTGCACTCCTCAGCATACAGCTAGCTCCAGTATATCCAAGGATGCTGTAATTTCAGTTGAAGCAATATTTCTCTGGAATTTCTCTTTCCACTTCTGTGCTCAGTATTTATTGACCATTTGTTTTTAACCCCTGGTTCACTTTCCAATTTCCAACTAGGGATTCTCTGTGAGATAATACTAATTTAGAGATATTTTTACATGTTCACTTTCAGTTAAATGTATATTTTTTAGGCTTATTGGATTTATTCTTCAGTAACAGAGCTCAGAACAATAGACCTAATGTATGGAATCTCTCATCCCTGGCAAGACAAACAGTTTAATAACTGTGTTTCTCTCCCCTGTGCTTTTGTATTTGAAACTTGCTTGCCTATCTGTATCCATGATGTCCATTCATAGCTGCCCTCTTTCAAAGCTTGAATCGAGCTTGATGTCTGAAGAGGATGATTTCTAAGAGGAAAACTCAGCTGCTTTTTAAAAATCTGACGTTTCTTTCCAATTTTTAAATATCAGCCTTTAATGAGTGATAATGAGTGTTGGAGAAGGCACAAGGAGAATTTTTGATGCAAGATCAGAGGCAACTCAGAAACTCAAGGACACTTGATAAGTCAGAATTTACCTAATAAACGAGCTGCATTTGTGATGTATTTTGATTATGTTATACTTTGCTTTAGTTCGGACTTTCATGACAGTTAAAAGCAAAAGTTGTCTTTATCACAGAAACATTTTAAATTAAATTGGTTTGAAAAACAACTACACATTAAATTGTAAATCATTCTAAAGTTTCACAACAACAAAAGGTCAGGTGTACAGCTTATGGAAATTAGCTTTGTCTCCGATATTAACAGAGTTGTACTAGTTTCAAGTGATGATCTAGCCTGTTTTGCCTTAAACTTCACATTTGAAACACTTTCTTTTAAGATTTTCCTTTCTCTAATCCAGATATGTCACGTTAATTTAGTGGAAAAAACCAATACCAAACAAGAGCAAAGAAAACAGAGCTGTGTCAAACAGAAGTCTAAAAAGAAACATTGTGCTTTATGCCTCTCTTCATCCTCTCTCATTTGCCATTATTTTTGCATCAGTTTTTACACAAGGATCTGATGCAACTGGAGTCCAGTCACTGTGAGCTGTGCTATAGCTACAGCTGTAAACTTGACATTAGGTAGGATACAGATATTAGATATTTCATTAGATATAAGGTATCACAGACATACAGATCAGGAGAGTTGCTGAATGAACTGAAGAGCAGCTCTAGACAGGTTACACTTTGTTTGACACCTGATCTAATACAGGCAGCGTTCACTCGGGGATAAAGCTGTTCAAAGGCTTGCTGAAAAGCTTAATATAGAAATACATATACACACACAGAGCACACTTTAAACCATCACTGAAACACTTAGGTCTGTTTAGAAATGAAAACCAACCATCACAGCAGTAGTCAAATTGGAGTAGTATTNTTTACTCTAAAAGGAATTCTTAATAGCAAGAATACCAACAAAACTGTTCTGTGTTCACAAGTTCATGCTGTACTTCAACCTGATCAAGGGACAGCCCACCAATTAGCTTGTACAGCATGGCTTCAGTCTCAGGGACTTTCAAGGACAACAGCTAAATGGAAACTCAGAACTGCACATGATTATATTACAGAAAACAGAGCCAAGGGGAATACGAGATGTTCAAAATTGGGTAAAAAAAAAAAAAGATCTAAACCTCTGTTTTTCTTAACAAGTATTTTGAACAAATAGCATTCCATGATCTTTTAAAGCAGTGTTCTGATATCTACTTCATTAAAAAACAAGAGCCAACCAACTTCCTGAAGCCTAGGCCAACTTGCATCACTATGCCTGCCCGTGGTACTTATCCCACCCACAGAAGGAATATCTTAGAATATAAGCGAGTATCTCTTAAGTCTGCATCATCTGCATCTTGCTTTTTCAGACCTATAGATTTCAGATACTAGTAGGCACAAGAAAGACAGAAGTAGAGAGTAAGCAGTAAGCAATTTAAATAGGGAGAATGAAGCTAAAGTTTGTTGCCCAAACCTGTACATACTGTTCTGCAGAAGGGCTTGCCAGTGCTGAAAGATGGATGGCACCCTGTTCACTGGTTCCAGTCTGAGCTTTAGCTTTTGAGGACATTGGTACATGTCCTCATAATGCTCAGCCTGTGATCTGTTGTTCTTTCCTGCAAGTCTTCTACCTCGCTAGCCATTATCTTACTTGCATTTGTACAGCAGAAACTCAGCTGGAACTACCTTATGCTTGAACTTGCTGTCAATTCACATAATACTCATTTCAAGACACTTTTGCACTTCAACTATTCCTGTCTCTACCTGCCATTCTTTTGACAATAGTGTTATCTAGTAATTTAGTAGGCTTAGTGGTTTTTCTATTATGCAAGTTATTAACAAAAAAAATGCTGAACAGAACCAAATGTAGGAGGAACCCTTGAAGATCACAGCCTATGCATCTTCGAGTTCAACAGATAAATACTCCAAGTGTTTTTTTTCTAATTAGTTTTGCGCTCACCTAGAAGTAGTTTCCTTAATTTGCTTAGGTGAATATCACACAAGTACTGTAAAAACTTTACAGCTTCTCTTCGGTCTGCAGGGCTCATTACCCACACATAGAAGGAAATTAGATTGACTTGGCATAATTTAATCTCAGCAACTCCACATTGCCTTCTTAGTGCTTAAACTCTTCTAATATTTTTCTAGAAATTGAAGGTGACTGCAGCTAACACCCCTGCTAAAACACACAGTGATACTCATTTTAAAGAGAGACAAAGCATGCAAGTATTAAAAACTCTTAAGTTCTTCTACTTTCTATTCCACTTACTAACTTTTTCTTTTCGTAGCTAATAGTGATGTAGTTGTATGGAGTACCACACAAGAGCACACATTGTAATTATATAAAAAACAACACAAAACTACAGCACTACAAATTTAAGACTGTTGACGGAGCCCTAGCATGATCGTAGACACCCCTGAAGTGCACCAACCCACCATACCACATAAAACCACTGCACAACTGTTTCATGTTTCTTATCAAGGTTGCAGATGAGTTACAAACAACATCTTGAACTGTCTGAAAATACTATTAGATCCTCAACAAAAGGAGTGTTGTAACTCCTTTAGTCCAAAGAGTGTTAGTCTCAGAAGTCATCATATTTTTCTGAAGGTACAACATACTGGATGGTAAATGTATGTCTTTGGGATGGATGCTCATGGTTCCAGCACAAGTTAGCAAGTGCTAGTCGTCTTCTTCCCTAGGGATTTAAATTTGAGTTTACTCAGCTAATTTGATTTTTTAGAAGTGATTTTACTTTAGTATGCTATATGATATAAGCAGAACACACAGAATTCCAGCTAAAATAGAACACTGCATGACATTATATCTCCTTTAAGGTTTTGTAAAAATAAAGCTTTAAGATCTTAAAAATAACACAACATACAAATTAGCTCCAAGTGAATAATTTAATGCAAAGGGTAAATTAAAATTTGAATAGCAGAAATAGGCTAGAACAAGGGAGGAGGAGGGAGAATA
>VXAV01007057.1:17630-38789 GCA_013399715.1 Alectura lathami | reverse complement strand
CCCCCCCCCTTCATGTCTGGGTAAGCAATTTGGTCATTAAACTGAATTAATTCATCATATACGTGCCAACACCACCAGTGCTCAGGGCAGGTGTTCTCTAGGTCAATCTTTTGAGAAACTGAAAAATAAAGAGCCTGTTTGGGTGAAGTGACCACAATAATTGTCATTAACAGATACTTTGCTTCTAGAACATGCCAGAATTGTGCACATCTGGTCGTCTCCTCCCCACTAATACCTGTGGCTAGGAGAAGCACAGTTGGCCATGTACTTGACCAACTATCCTGTAAAAATGACTTAAGACAACGTTGATCCTGAGGACTGCTGCTGGTGATACATAGCTATATTCCTTTCTGAAAGCCAAATAACAAGGACTGTTTCAGCTCCTACGTTATTGTTAACATATCATTGTACACATGTAAATGACAGCATGTCTGTGTATTAAAAGCTTTCATTATCACTTATGAATGTAATAACCTTTAATAAATTCAGAGATCTGGGCTTTGAGACTTCTAAGCAGCTTGTGAATTTAGAGAAAAGTAAAAGGTCAGAAATTTCTTATTGCAAGCATTAAATAAAATCTATTTGTTTAAAATAACTGACAATTACTAAATATGAGGGATTTGTGCACTGGGAACTCCTACTGAAACTAGCATGGTGGAGCAAGGACCTACTGGTCAAGCTGAGGGAAAAGAAGGAGAAGTATAGGCAGTGAAAGCAAGGATGGGTGGTTTGGGAGGATTACAGAGATGCTATCAGGATACTTAGGGATGGGATCAGGAAAGCCAAAGCACAGACAGAATTAAGCTTGGCAAGGGATTTTATTTATCTTTGATACAATAAGAAGGGTTTCTTTAGCTACATAGGGCAGAAGAGGCAGGTGGAGAGTGTTCCCCCTCTAATGAATGGAAAGGGAGAACTGGCCTCCTCTGATGTGGAGAAGGCTGAGGTACTTAATGAGTTCTTTGCCTCGGTCTTCACTGCCAGTCAGGCTGCCCAGGTCTCTTGTGTCCCTGAAAATGCAAGTGGGGATGGGGGAAGCAAAATCCTTCCCTGTGTAAGAGCAGAGCAAGTCCAAGACCACCTTATGAGACTGAATATCTACAAGTCTATGGGGCCGGACGGGATGCATCCCAAGGTCTTGAAGGAGCTGGCTGATGTGGTTGCTGAGACTCTCTCCATCATATTTGAAAAGTCGTGGCTGTCAGGCGAGGTCCCCAGTGCCTGGAAAAAGAGAAACATCACTCCTATTTTTAACAAAGGGAGAAAGGAAGACCTGGGGAACTACAGGCTAGCGAGCCTCACGTCTGTGCCTGGAAAGATCATGGAGCGGATCCTCCTGGAGGAGATGCTAAGGCACATGTGAGATGAGGAGGTGATCCGAGACAGCCAGCACGGCTTCACCAAGGGCAGGTCGTGCCTGACCAATCTGGTGGCCTTCTATGATGGAGTGACAGCATCAGTGGACCCAGGGAGGGGACAGATGTCATCTACCTGGACTTGTGCAAGGCCTTTGACATGGTTCCGCACCATATCCTTATCTCTAAACTGGAGAGATATGGATTTGATGAGTGGACTGTTCGTTGGATAAAGAACTGGCTGGAGGGTCGCAGCCAAAGGGATGTAGTCAATGGCTCTACGTCCAGGTGGAGGCCGGTCACAAGCAGTGAACCCCAGGGGTCCTTCTCGGGACCAGTGCTCTTCAACATCTTTATCAACAACTTAGACTGTGGGATCGAGTGCACCTTCAGCAAGTTTGCTGATGACACCAAGCTGAGTGGTGCAGTTGATAGCCCTGAAGGAAGGGATGCCATCCAGAGGGACCTGGACAGGCTGGAAAAGTGGGCCCATAAGAACCTGATGAGGTTCAACGAGGCCAAGTGCAAGGTGTTGCACTCGGGTCGGGGCAATCCCAGGTGTGTGTACAGACTGGGAGAAGAACTCCTTGAGAGCAGCCCTGCAGAGAAGGACTTGGGCATTGTGATTGACAAAAAGCTGGACATGGGCCAGCAGTGCGCTCTTGCAGCCAGGAAGGCCAATGGCATCCTGGGCTGCATCAAGAGAGGGGTGGCCAGCAGGGAGAGGGAGGTGATCATCCCCCTCTACTCTGCCCTTGGAAGGCCTCACCTGGAGTCATTCTATGATTCCTTTATAGGAAAAAAAAAAAAAAAAGAAAAACATTTCTTTATAGAAAGAAAAACCCAATCCTTCTGCTCTCAAATACTCTTTTTTTCCGCCTTGTATGGCACAAAGCATCAAAAGATATACAAGTACCTCATTTAAAATGTAGGGGATTTAAAAGACTGAACAAGTGTTGAATGTATATGACTGTTTACTAAATAAAGACAAATGAGCACTTATTCTTCAGTAAATTCCTCAATAACTATGAGGATGTTTTAGACATATGGACAGCTAAAATTTCAGTTATCTAATTCAAGACAGAAAAAAATAGTACTGTGTTTCTCTTCACTTGTTTTGTACCTCCTAGCTAATAACTAAATATATTCACTTTTTTCATTATATTCTTTGAAGATTAAAGACATGTCTGACTTTGTACTGGATCTGCCTGGACAGCTGACAGCCCATTAAACTAAAGTAGTACAAGCCATACATTTTAAGGTCCTGAATTCCAAAGCACACCAAGATGACTTGCTATATATGTGCAGTAATACTCATGAGACACTTTGAAATCATACATTTGAAGTTCTTACTGAAATGGATGGGTTTCTGCTTTTGTAAGAAACTAGTTAAGCAGCAATTAAAATATCCTCCTGGTCAGGATCCTTACAAAAGAGGTGTGGAGTGTGTCCACCATTAATATCAACTTTTCTTGTATAAATTTGTAGATTTCACCTATAGCGTTCCCTTTTAATCCAAGAACAACCAAAAAAATCCCTATCATGAATGAGATCATGTTAATCAAGTGATTTCTGGTTTTAACCAATTATAAAACACATCAATCTGACACAGCGCATCCTGGATTTTTCTCCTGCTTCTATATAATCAGTGTGGAGCAAGTCAAGTATTGTACTTTTATTTCACAGCAATTCAAAAATTTTCTTAAGTTGTGGTACTCCCTTCACAAGAGCTTACTGTAGCAATACATTAAAAAAAAAAAAAAAAAAAAAAAGGTGGGATATGCACCCCTGAACTCACTTTCATTTGTGTTGTGACCCTCAGACTTCCCCCCTCATCACCTCCAATTACCTTCAAAGAACAAAATGGAAGAATGTAAACTTCAAGTAGATACTTTATATATCTGTCAAAGCATTCATAGTAACACAGCTGAAGCTTTGAGGTGAACAGTAGGAGCCTCCTTAAGTTTAAGGCAGATGCAATGTAAAAAACCACAATAGTATGCAATATTATTTTGGTTGTAGATTTAACAGGTCTGTTTTACATGAAGAATGGTTTTATAGATTTTGAGCTACAGAAGTAATTAGTTAAGCAGTTAAGAGAATGCATAATATGCTCAAGTCTTCCCTTACAAGCATCTTCATTTGCTACTGGGCTGAATAAAGGAAAGCTTAGAAGAATTGCTTAAGAACAATTCCACAACTTCCTCCAAGCCAACAACTTGCCTCCATACCATAAAAAAGAAAAGCCACTTAACAAATATAAAAATGCATATTTTTGCAGACAATATTCAGCCTATTACACAGCCTTACTTCATTTCTTCAGCCATACTGTCTAATCTATGTATTTTGAGGAGAGGGAATTGTATATATATTTGGCAAGGCTACAACTGCAAACATTCACTGATCCTATGTTGCATCTTTCCAGGTAAGAAGCACTACCCCTCAGGATTTAGGTAGAACATATTCCAGACTGTAAAAGCTTAATTCCAGATGACATCCTTCTACACATCCGTATTAAGTTAGCTAGAATCTGGAATTTAGAGGTCTGCATAGCAGGTTCTTAAAGCTGAGTTTGTGTGTATTTCTTCAAAAGAAACTTAGTAACAAAACATTATCAGATATTGGACAAGCTGTCATTACCTGCTGCTCCATTAAGTGATATTCCTAAATTAAATACTCTCAAATCTAGTCTCACATAGTTCAAAGATGCGCATCAGACAGTGTGTGGATAAGAGAGTATAAATATGTGCCTAGTATATGCGTTTTAGGAAAAAAAAAAAAAAAAAAAAAAAACACCTTTGAAAGCTCAAACAGTTCTTCACGGTACAAACAGAAAACCCACAGACAACAACAATAACAATGACAGAAAAGCACACCTGGTACTGGGCAAAAAAATACTCAGAGCATTTTCAAATTACACTTAAATTTTCTTCTGAATAAAAATAATTGATACTGTTGTTGCTGTTTTATTTCTGTTCTAGATCATCTAGATCACAAGGAATCCTAGCAATTCCTCTGTGAGTTCTTCCTTATTTTTCCATACCCCTAGTATTTATCAGCGTAACAATTGCCTATGATTTCACTAAGAATTCCACATCTTCTCTGCTGCTCCATTTCCCTGGTTTTCAGTAACCAACAATAAACACCACCTTAGCCAAGGCATCTCATCATGTACTCAAAAGTTCTATTATTTTCCTAGTACTTCAATCAAGATCTCTTCAAAACACCTTTATGTCAGATCAGGCAACTCTATCTCATAAACATAGCCTTCTTTCTTTATTCCTACATCAAGCACAACATTCAGCAGCATTTAAGAACATTTTCAAATAAGCTCATCTAAGAAATTCTATCAGATTCATTTAGATCACCACTGCAACACATCACCTCAGCTCCCTTAGCAAGTGCTCACAGCAACTATTCCATTCAGTGAAAATACTGAACATCATGAGGTCAGGATGAGACCACTACTAAAAGAGTGAAAGTCCTTGCAAGACAGTTCCTCATTTTGACACCTTACATGAGGTGTCACTCAGGAGGCCACACTCAGACAAGCCCACAGAGGTCCTAGAACAGTCCTCACCTCAGCCACACCAAAAAGCCCCTCTACTTGCATTTAGGAGCCACAACAGTCTCTTGCATAACTCCAATATGATTTCAAAGCTAAGTTAAAACATACATCTACAAAGCATACCTACAGATTTCTGCTCAGTCACATCCCCATGTATAGTACCAGACACTACCTTCCCATCCACACCAGGAGCCCCGTGCATCAGCAGCCAGGTAAGACAGCAAGCATAAGCCACCATCTTGGGAGGCCTCATCAGCACAAAATGTCTCTGGACCCTCATCACAAAACAGCTGCATTCACTTTCTCACTTTCCCTATATCTCACTTTGCGTAGAGCCTGCCAAAAATCAAAAAAAAAAACAACCTGACAAGTACCAAACAAAAACATATAAGATCCCTTTACCCACCTCCTCTTTATCAATATTCTTTCTGTTTCCATTTTATCTGACAGAAAAATCCTCCCAAATTCTCAGATGTGCCACATCATCACTCAGTGAACCAGCCCTGCTCTCCTGTGAGCAGGTGTAGGTAACTAAATCGCAGCTGAAAGGGTTTTATGATATTTACATTGATTATGCATAGGACTGCTGGTTTTTTGTTTTTGTTTTTCTAAGCAAAATGTGGTTTTGAATAAAGTCATCCACTGAATTACATTAGTTAATGCAGTCATTTTCAATAAACTTACAGTTTCACTAAAAAAAAAAAAAAAAAAAAAAAAAAAACACAGAGCTTGTTTGGCATAACTAATTTTCCATAAAATCCAAGCAATGGACCTAAGTTCTGCTGCCTGCTTTTAGGCCTTCACACCTTGTATCAACTGCCATTTTGTAAGCACCCACAACAAGTAACTACAGCTCTCGAAATCAGCCTGACAATCCCTTCCAGAAAGTTCCACAGTATTACAGACCAGCATCACTCTTTGCTGACACCTCACCTCACACCCCTTGCTGAGGGCAAGCCCAGTCTGCACCCCTGTCATCTGGCCACCTGCAGAAGAGAACCATCCAGGAGGGCAATTGCTCCACGTCAGGCCCATGCTGTACCCCTGTTGTGTCCCTCAAAAAATGATTCTTTATCAATCAGTAGGAAACCCATCCTCATTTATTTGGCTGTTCTTCAGTCACCTCCTTCATTTATGTTCCATCATCTGGTTTGTACAATTCATTATTACCATGTTCTAAGATTTCTTTCATTAAACGAGATTTATTTGAATGTAAGTATACATGGCATGGAGCTATCTGATAAAATACCCTTTCACTTTCAATATAGATATAGTATTCTTACATATTCTTACACATGACTATACACTATTTCCCATCTTAGTTTTCTTGTTCAGGGTTGTATTCAGCTCTGTAAAATGATCACTTTTAAGACATTTAATGCACTACGTATTACAGTTTGATTAAACAGATGTGTAGATGCATATGCAAGAAAAGCATAGAAAAGTTTTCATCACGTAAGTGTTACTTACATTCATCATAAATATTTTGGTTTCCATAAAACTGTCATGAAAAAAAGGTTTATTTTGTTTCCTACTCTACCTCTGATTTATTGGAATACTCAAGGAGGGAAAATAAAAATAATTAAAAAAAACACCAAATCCATGCTTCCATAAACATTTTGCTTGAAAGGCATTGCTCTTATGCAATTGCATTATGCCTCCTCTATGGGGTAAAAAGTCAGATGAGGGAAACAATGAAGCATGCCCTGGGAAATTCAGTCCTGGAGCCAGTGGGAGCAGACATCTCTGCACTGGTCATGCAGAAATGCTCAGGCATACACACTCTTTTCTCATTTTGTTTTGTTGTTTCAATGCAAATCTGAAGGCCTCTCCATAACTCTTTGCTTAGCATTATTCAGAAGAGGAAGAAAACAGTAATGAAACCAAAATAATTTGAAGCAGCATATTTAAAACAGGGTCACACAGCTGTATGACATGCCTGTTAAATGGTACATGATTACATCGCCATTCGTTTACAAATAAACACAAAAGGCAAGTGAACAAGTGAGCAAGTGAAAAGCAGAAAACAAAATCAGGAGTAAAATTATGCTGTTCATGTAATTTAAGATGAACACTCAGTGCTTGCACTTCTTTGGAAGGAACCTTTGTCAGCATCAGAAAATTCACCGTAGGCAGACTGATCATAGAGGAATAATGTATCATCTTCTAGATACACAAATGCAATTATGTAGTCTATACCACAAGACTCAAGTAGTCTAATTCATCCAAATCACATCTTTTACATTTTTTAAGTGTAGTAATTTGAAATTAAGTATATAAGCTTCAACAGCTACGAGCGTATTCTCAGGTATTCTCTATGCAATGCTGGACGCTACTCTTTTCAACTATTAGGTTCCTTTATAATGCCATCTTTAAACACTTCCCATTGGCAGGCCCAGTGATAAGCAGTGGCATGATAATAACATTGTATCAGTTTGGCAAACCAGGAATTCCTGAATCCCAGATAATGCTCTTCCATTCTATCACTAATCTGGTTTCATACAGTTCTCTAGTTATTTAATGTCCACTTCTACGTTTTAAAGATGCTATTGCATACCAAACTGAGTCCTCATGCTCACATTTGCTCTGCAGATGCAGAAACTGCATTTAGAAAACAGGATTTCCTTTCTTTTATTTCTGTTCTTGGCACTATCTTCATTCAACGTGGAACATCATTTTGACACAATGCAGTATATAATACCGTAAAAGCTAATGCAATAAAAGCTACCCAGCACACACAGACAAAAGGAAGATGTCACTACAAAAATACCGATCAACTTTCATTGGCTGCATTTCAGACTCTGCACTAAACTTTAGCAATCCCTCTCACATCCTGGCTCCAGAGATGTCTGCTTAAGTCTGAGTATCATACAACCACCTGATTAGCTTGCTTGCCAAATTCTTTCTTCAGAGTAATTCGCTCAAGTGGCATTTTAGCACAGAATCTATTATTTTGGCAGAAGAGGAAGGTTTCTTTTTTACCAGGAAGAATCTCTGTTCCAATGTAGTATGCTAGCAAGGCTTACATGGACAAAATGCCCCACCACAGCACTACAGCTCTTCTGCCATGTTCAGCTTGCTTTCCAAGTGTATGTAAGGTATTCAAGAAACATTCCTTGAAGAATGATTTATTCCTTATAAAAGCTATATAATCCTCAAGCAAGATAAAAAGAAAATTGTAGGATACTTTCCTACACCTGAGGGACGGGATGCCATCCAGAGAGACCTAGACAGGCTGGAGCAGTGAAATGCAAGGCTACCCCAGCTATCAATACAAGCTGGGGGATGCAAGGATTGAGCCGAGCCCTGCCAAAAGGAACTTGGGGGTACAGGTGGATGACAAGCTGGACATGAGCCAGCAGTGTGCCCTCGCAGCCCAGAAGGCTGACCGCATCCTGAGCCGCATCAAAAGCAGCGTGGCCAGCAGAGCAAGGGAGGTGATCCTGCCCCTCTGCTCTGTGCTGGTGAGACCCCACCTGGAGTGCTGTGTCCAGATGGGGAGTCCTCAGTACAGGAGGGACATGGAGCTGTTGGAGGGGGTCCAGAGGAGGGCCACAAAAATGATCCAACGGGTGGAACACAAGTCTAAAGAACAACAGTCTATAAGAGTTGGGGCTGTTCAGTCTGGAGAAGAGAAGGCTCTGGGGAGACCTGATAGCGGCCTTTCGATATCTAAAGGGGTCTACAGGAAAGAAGTGGACAGACTCTTTAGCAGGGTGTGTTTTGATAGGACTAGGGGAAATGGTTTCAAATGGAGAGAGGGGAGATTTAGACTGGATATAAGGAAAAAGTTCTTAACGATAAGGGTGCTGAAGCACTGGCACAGGTTGCCCAGAGAGGTGGTGGATGCCCCGTCCCTGGAGACCTTCAAGGTCAGGCTGGACAGGGCTCTGAGCAACCTGATCCAGCTGTAGGTGTCCCTGTTCTCTGCAGGGGAATTGGACTAGATGACCTTTAAAGGTCCCTTCCAACTCAGATGATTCTATGATTCTATGCCTCAATTCTTCAGAATTCCTAATAGCTTTTTTTTTTTTTTTTTTTTTTTTTTTATTTGGACTGCAATGCAAGGGTGATGTCTGGATAAACTTCGGGTTTGGTTTTTTGTTTGGTTGGTTGGTTTAGAAGCTATGTGTTTATTTTTGTCTTCTGTTTTTTAAATACCCTAGGAAATTTAACTAACAGTGACCTTTGTATTGCTGCCTTTTATTCCACTGTATAATTCACTTGCAATGATTTCAGAGATTAACAGTCACTGTCTTACTAAAAACTGATTTGGAAAACCATTGTGATAATATTTAAAACCTCATTCCCTGTGGGAATTCCAATCATTTACTGAACTGGAGTCAGTGTCTGACTGCAGAAGTGAAACAGACAGTATCACCTTGATGGAAAAACATTTTTTCTTTTTTTCTCAATTTTGGCAGATTTGTATTTGGGGAGATAGACAGGGTTTATGCATGGAGGGATTTACATAATTTGACTGAAAAAAAATACAAAATCATATCAGTTGGCTCTACTCTTCATTCTTAAATGAGCAAAGTAATTCAGTTGAAGAGGTGGGATGTTCGCTTTACTAGCGCAAGTAAAGGGGAAGGAAGAGGAGAGCAGAAGTGAAGTTGTGGTGTAGTTCCAGGGACAAACAATTAGGAAGTGACAATTTGGGAAGAAAAATAATCACAGCTTTGTGTGTACTTGATAACACTGTAATTAAATCAAATAATGTCTCTGATGTTGTATTTTTGTACTGTAGAAATAAGTTTCCTATGAGCAGCCCAGAAGAGTGGTAACAAATTTACTTACAAAAGGCATTTTGTTATGTGGTGAGGAACAGAGGAAAATGAACAGTGATTGAGCACCATCTTAATGTAGTATATTTGTCACTCTGTGTGAATTTAAAAGCTACAGGGACACCGCATAGCATTTGGTTTCTCTGTGTTTTGATTCATGGTGTTGGTTGTGTTAGAACTATTAATGATGATATCTGGTGAACTTTTGAATTTCGTAGAGCTAATTAGGGTACTTTCAACTAGGAGAATCCCTAAAGTAAATTTCTGAAAAACTCAGTATGTTCAGCATAACCTTGGGCTGCTAGACTGAACACTTCGATCAGCAGCACCTAACTGCAACAATCTTAACATTACTTATGTATACAGCTAAATTTTTATTTTTATAGCTAAAGTCAGTGCCTACAATGTCACTGGTGATAATGTATTACCATTTTTTATCTATGGAAATGGAAGGAAAATCACATAGACTTAATAGGAAATATTATGGTAATCCCCATATATCAGTTAAGATAACTGTATTTCAGCAGGGCATAAATTGCCACAGGCTTCTTCTGTATTGAGACAATTCTGAGATGTAAAAGCAAATGCATATGTGTATTTCCCTCTTCTTAGCATTCATCAACATAGTATAATTGTTGATTTAGCCAGTGACGGGGAAGTAGACATATGTGGGTCACAGGGAGTTCAGAATGACTGAAAGACACCACTGCTACATATCATGAGTAATATTGTCCAAATTCTGTGATAATGGTGGCTGTTGGTCATGTAGAAAAATCAAAGGGAAAAAGGTGACTAAGCATTTTAATGCCACATAGACAGGAGATTTTGGGGGTATTGTCTTTGGCATTCAATTAATCAAAAGTGAAAAACCTACATGTTTCTTATCAATAATAAAAAATCTGCTTCCTATACCACCACAGCAATATATAGACATACATACCTATGAAATATACTATGTTATTTTTATTCATAGCTTCAACTATGATGACAATAGGGTTGGAAATCCTATTTTAATGAGCGAGAATGGCAGAGAATGAGCACAACATGGCCATAACTCAACGTTCCTGCAGATCATGGTCCTGTGTAACAGAGGTGAGGTTGATGTTGCTCCATTACAGCTCTGGGGCTCATCAGCCCCAGTTTCAGGCTAAGGCCGCGCTGTGTTTTGCACTGTGCAAATTTCTGAACAAAACAATGCTTGCTGCCCCAACACATTTATCCACTCCATGCAAGTAAGGAACCACTGCATCACAGCCTGGAAATGGATGGGAGAAGCCCAAGGCAACCCCAGTGAACACAGCCCCCCAGCTGCCCAGGAGCTGCTCTGGAGGAGCAGCGGAGTGGGAGAGCAGCATTATCCGATTCTCCTTCCTTGTAACTCTATGCCTGTCTGTTGTTCTCCCCATTCTTGTGACAAATCCCTGCGCTTTGTAGACACCCTCTGAATGAAGGAGCTAATCATCATGGCACTCAGATCTGGCCGAGCAGCATGTAAGGCGTGTGGGATGGGACACAGCGTGTTGCCGTGGAAACCCATCACTGCGCTGTTCTTCTCTGCCTGAGCTTTGGTGCAAGATTGAAGCAGCGTGCTCCAACTTTTATCAGCTGGAAATGACTGCAGGTGTTCATTCATCATATTTTCACTCTTCCTCCTTTTGAATATTTGCTTCACTTTTCAAGAAGTTTAAAAAAAAATTTCACTCATAAAGGAAAAACAAGTAATGTACAAAAAAATCAAATTTTAAGCATAAAGCTTTATAAGACCTGAGCCTGTTCTTATTAAAACAACCTCTAGAATATTTTTTGCTGGTTTTTCCTTTTTTCTTTTTCTTTTTTCTTTTTTTTTTTTTCCTCAGAAGCAAGCTGATATGCAAAAGAGCTAAAAAGACTTCAGGATATTTAATTTATCAGCAACTACTTGCTTCATTTAAAAATACAGCCTAACCAGTGTAGCATATAAAGAAAGAATCAGAGGACTCAGACTTGTTCCACATTAATCTCTCTTTTGTTAACATTTCAGGATCAGCTTTAGGTCATATGAGGCCCCTGCTGAAAGTGAGCTTAGATTGCTCACAGCAGAAGAAAGTGATACGATAAGGGAGGAGGAGGGCTTAAAGCCTATTGTGAAAACAATCACAAAATATGTAATTTTCTTTTGCTAAATAACATTGATGTAATTAATATATCCTTGAAATACAAATGGTTTAACATCTGTACATATGCATATATGCAACTGTTACACTATGACATATATATTACATGTGATCAAATCTACAAAAATATTTAATATACATACTAAGAAGACAAAATGTTTTGATTACATGTTTGAAATTAATTTACAACCAACTCCCTTAAAGTCCAGAGGATTTTACACTTGTTTAAGTGAGCTCACCCCTGCATGTTTTTGTTTTCTTCTCACTTCTTGGCCTTTCAAGGTTCTTTCACCTTGTCTTTTTGGTGGGCTTGAAAAGATCCACTTGTTTAGTGTGGTTTGTTTTTCCAGTACTGTCAGGCACAAGTAAATAACTCTTGGCTGACTTCACAGGTTTCAGTTTTACAGACGCTGTGTTTAAGTCATTTGTTTACTCCGTATGTTTGTGCCCAAATAGCAGTCTGAGATGTCTTATATACAGCACACATGTTTGTTGGACTGCAAGAAAAAGAGGTGACAGAACCAGTAGCAAACTGAGTTACATGAAGAAGAAATACTAGTTTATTCCAAATTTTCTGCCTTAAGAATCATGTCAGACATCAACATATATGTGGTGTTATTTCTTCTTCCAGACAATCACTTTATTACCCAAGACAGTGACATAGCCAACAGAAGAATTGTTCTGACTAGCTTCTTTACAAAGCAAACTTTCCTAGAGTTGATTTGCAGGCACCTCTTTATGCTGAAGAACCATGTAAGTGGTGATACTGAGGTTCTAGTAAGAATATACAACGTTATAACACCATTTATAAAAACTAAATCAATAAAGAAATTACTTTATTTGCCTGCCTTAATGTGCAGCATCTGTGTGAAGCCACTGATGATGCATGTTTTCATAGAATGATAGAATGATAGAATGATAGAATGGCTTGGGTTGGAAGGGACCTCAGAGATCATCTAGTTCCAACCACCCTGCTGTGGACAGGGCTGCCAGCCACTAGCTCACTAGAGCAAACTGCCCAGGAACCCATCCAGCCTGGCCTTGAACACAGCCAGGGATGGGGCAGCCACAGCTTCTCTGGGCAGTCTGTGCCAGCGCCTCACCACTCTCTCAGGGAAGAATTTCTTCCTGATGCCCAACCTAAACCTCCCCTCTTTCAGTTTTAGCTCATTCCCCCTTGTCCTACCATTATCCACCCGTGTAAAAAGTCGGTCCCCCTCCTGCCTGTAAGCTCCTTTCAAGTATTGGAAGGCCACAATGAGCTCTCCCCGGAGCCTTCTCTTTTCCAAGCTGAACAGTCCCATCTCCCTCAACCTTTCCTCATAGGAGAGGTGTTCCAGCCCTCTGATCATTTTGGTGGCCCTAATGACTGTTTTCAGGCAGTGTTCATGGAACACATCCATTCTCAAGACGTATATTACTGTTTGATGCAGCTCCTTCTAGAGATGACATTAACTAGTCCTGTCTCCAGTTCAGATCCCAATACAGCATGGGCTGGCAGTTCTGACCAGGTGAGAGTATGTCAGAGACTTCTGAGAAGGCCATAGTGACTGCCCATGTGTGGGAACCATGTCCACTGGAGCTTGGCTGCTGGCAGTCCCCAGTCTGTACCTCAAGAGCCACTGGTGGGCAACCAGTCACTCGCAGCTGGTAGGAGGAGAGCTGGCAGCACAGGTGGCACGCACTGCTTGCCTGGCTTCTAGCTGGGAGAAGCAGAACAGATGGCTGGGAAGGGACTAGTCAAAAGGTGGTGTCAATATATAGCATGTGGAGAAGGCATTGCCTAGTCTCACAGACTGAGCTGGAAAAGTCACCTATACAACATCCAGCATCCTTTCCTGGAGAATTTTGCAAAACACAGAACTTCCTTCCTGTCCACATGTTTGTTCTGTGGATGGGAAACAGGCAGAGAGAGATGTAAAACAATCTGGCCTTATAGGATTTTAGGGTAAACAGTACCACAGCAATAGTCCTGGCTGATGACAGGCCATTCTGGGGACTTCACCAGCACTCATTTCAGTACACCGTCTCCCCTCATTTCCAAGGACTGGGTGGATGACGGAGAAAAGTAAAGGCAAAAAACAGATTTGACCTGGCATGTTCATTTCTAGAGAGATTTCTATTTGTGAAAAGAATTTGCAGCAGCAATGCATTTGGGAGCAGACTGCTTGAACACTGGTGTAGAAGTGTAAGCACATACAGTACTTTCTAGATTTAGTAACACAATTCCATTTTATTTCCAGTCTCTGGTCTTTCATCTAATGTTGGAATAAATGTGGCTTTTCAAGCTTATTAGATAAAACATTAAGCTGCAGAGAGATTTAAAAAGCTTCTTTTTTTTTTTCCTTAGGTTTTGCTGAAAAAAAGCACAGAAACCTGAGATTTTAATTTCCAAGTGGTTATCCTGATAACTAATAAATCTAACCTTTCCAAGCAGACGTATGAAGTTAAGGGGACTAATTGATCATGTTGGCACAAAGGTGTTGTTCATTCTGCAAAGGCCAAGTTAATCCACATTGATGTGATTCAAATTAACCTTAATCAGCTACTAGGCTGACTGTGATTTCATTACTGGATATGCTACAATTAGACATCTCCTGTCTTTAAATGCCCCTCAGCTTTATTGAAGTGATTTTTTTTTTATTTTTTTTAATAATAAACACCCATTTACACATCAGATGCTATTAGTGTAATTGGCTTTAACATTGACTTTTTTGTGTAGTCACTTTTTGGTTCTGTTTATTCTGAAAAGGTCAAGTAATACAGATTGATGTAATCTAAATTAACCTCAAACAGTTACTTCTCTCAGAATGATATGCTGTCATGGTGGGAAAGGATCAGACATTTCTTTTTTTTTTTTTTTTTCCTTCTGGATGCATAAATCATATGTATTTCATTCCTGGAGGCAGGTGCAAAACACTTGCAACCCTATAAATTATCTTCATAATAGAATTCAAAACCAGTTGACTGTTCACCAGAAAACTTTATCTTTTCCCATTGCAGCAATGTGGGTATGCCACACACCGTGCAAAATACATACCTTTCAAAAGTGGGAATTACTTTGCAACTAAAACCTGATCCAAAGCCCACTTCCTTCTTTTGGATTCCACACCTCATGAAGGCAGCATGAACACAATTTTCAACCATGAATTCATGGGCGCTGTGCTTGATTGTGGCACCAAGCAAGTGAAGCAGGTCCTCACATTTTATTTGGTCTCATGACGAAAACAAGTGCAATTTCTGTACCTCTCTTCTCCTTCAATTATCTCAAGCTAAAAGTAATGCCTCTTAAAGCTGCCGTGACGAAATGGAAAGGTACAATGAGTAAAACACTCAAGAAGGGCTAGAAGAAACATGAGACAGAAAACACTCCCTTTTCTCCCGAGGAAAGGAATTCAGTGGGGAAGGTGAGGGCAGCAAGAACAACCTACAGCGATCTCTCTGATGTCAACATCCCCAAAGGCTGCAGGAGGCCATGCTGAGACACATCTGGAAGCCTTCCCTCAGGACCTGTGTCCCCTGTGCTCCCATCCGCAGGATCTTGCAGAGCTCAGGGTGACACACCGGGGAAGGAAGGAGGGAAGGAAGAGGGGCAGCAAGTCAGGCAGGCCATTCTCCTGTCCTACATACATCATATCTCCCACGGCTCCGCACTCAGGCAGAGCCTTAGCAGGATGCAGATATCTGGAAACACAATTCGATGCAGAGGATAGCCACAACCGTCACAACATTTATTGATAAATGCTTAATTTTGCATTGAGTTGAAGACTGTGCTGTAATCAATAATTAATTTGATAGCTGTGGTTATTTTACATGTCCAGTCACCTTTCTACATGCAAGATCACCAGAAGCAGCGAATCACTTACTGACTCAGCCTTGAACCCACACCGGAAGAATGCAGCACAGCATGCTAACCCTGTCAGTGCTGGTGTGACTTCTTGCCATATCCCCCTCCGACAGCACCTACTTGGGAATCAGACCCCCTCTCCTGTTTCATTCTGTTGAAATCCTCAAATTTGAAACTCAGCTCTGAACAGTGTGCAAGGAGAGTGCTCAGTGCCAGAAATAAATAAAAGGAGCACTTTTTAATCCTGTAGAATCCTCTCAAACATACCAGAATGTCTGCAAGGAGAAACAATTACACAGACAGAAGACCAAGTGGTTCTCATTGTAAAGACATCTTCTTAAAAAGGAAAAATGATTATTGGATCTCCACTGCTGTGGAAAATCCAGACTCCTTCTCTGAATAATGCAACACCCTGAATAAAGAATTGTAAAAAGCGGCAATTACTCTGGAAGATTTCCCTAAATCTTCTAGCTTCAGGGGCTGGAAACAGAGAGCAGAGGCAGCTCCATCTTTCTAATGTTTACACAACACTAGGGTTGCTCCCTTAATAAACGTTGAAGGGAAAGAAATACGAAAAATCTCCTAAATAATTCTTTGGAAAGTTTCAGTGCTAAATATTATTTAGGATGCATTTGATCCTTAAATTTTGGGGATCTCTTTTCTTCCTCTCCTTTGCCACTATATGTCTTCAAGTCTGCAAAACCTGTAAGGTTTTATTGATTTTTTCCCTAGTTGCTCAGTTTGAAATAGAAAGGGTTGAGACAGGCTCCAGGTGAACCCAACCACTGTTAATCCAGGGACAAACCTATTTTGCTTGGGGTATCAGCTACTTTGAGACTCAACATACAAGCAATATTAGAAACATAATAAAGCTACTTAGCACAGAGAAGTTGATTGCTTTAGCAACCAATTGCATATGATAAGCTTTACTTAAAATTGACATAATACTTGTAACATAAACACTGACACTAATTATGAAAACAATCACAGTCAAAGCCAATTATACTGCGGAATTGTAAGGATGATCACAACTGCTGTTTATGGTGACATAAATAATATCACGAGTCTGTAAGGAAGACTATATACAGATGGTGAAGATGATTATGCTTGGCAGAACTCAGAATGGGGAGCAAATTGAAACCAATGGTTTTTTAAGCAAACCACAGGAAGTAATATTACATCACTAAAAATGAGCTGAAAGATTCAGGTAAAAGATTGACCTGCTCTTTCACTTCATGGCAAACTACATCTGATATGACTATAAACTACATCTGATATGACTATAAACTACATCTGATATGACTATAAAAATTACTGCATCTTTACTTATGTATCTGTAAGTGGGTGTTACTGTATGTAACCATAACACAAGTGACATGTTTTTCAGTTTTGATGAAAATGGCATAAAAATCTGGTGGGCTTTTAGTGTATGTGCCTTTGAGCCTTCTGGAAAGATAAAATATTAGCACTCACACAGAGTAAACTGTTTCAAAGCGGTTTCAATAACGTTTAGAATGCATCTGACAAAAAATGAACTTTAATGTTTGGTATAGGTGAATGACCAGAAATATGCAGACTCACACCAAATGGGTACATGGCTTCATATTCATTAGGGTGTTATCAAGCCTGATTTTTGCATTTAGGAGTTTTATCATGCCTACTTACATTCTTGTCCCTCATTATGAACTGAGATTAATTTAACGACACCAATTTATAAGCAACAAGATATGTAGAGTCAGTTATCATGGTAATACTCACTTCTTCTGTCATTCCAGAGTGTCATTTGCAGACATTTATTTTTACAAGAGCATAAAATGATCCCAAAGTAGTTTGTTATTGCAAAGTGGTAAATTATACTGTGGCTCTTACTACTCTGATTCCCTAAGTAAGTTTCAGTAAAATTTAAATGAGCATGTTAATGACTGTTGTCAGTGGTTTGCTGTTATTTTTTTGGTTTATGACTCTGTACGTACATTTATCAAAATCAACCCTAAATAGCCAACAGGATTTTCCCTGCTGTCCTCTGACAGCTTTTTCACCCTACTATCTTTCTTGGCAGCACTTCAAAAAAGCCAAGTACACGGAAGGCTTTGGTTTCGCTTTAAAACACCCAATTTAGCATGTTAGGTGAAAGAAAACCTTGAAGGCAGGCGTTACCTTTGGAACACAACATGTATACTGGAGATGAAACCTGGAGCTCTTCTTTGAAGTTGAGCTTCCTGCTAAGCTCTCTTGACCATGGGTGTTCAAAACTCAGCAGAAAGTGTGGTTTATCTCCCTGTCTGGTCGTTTTGTACTCAACAAGTTCCTGGGATGCTTTTGAGTAATGTTTCATATTTAAACCTAAATTAGAAACAGGGATCAGCCTTTGTAGAGATGTGAAATAGATTTTCAAAACAACAAATTGACAAAAAATCATCTTCTGTTCAAATCCCAAAATCACTGGCTGATTTCACACAAACTTCTTCTAATATGTCCTGTGAGACCTAGACCTTTATTCTGATGCGCACAGGAGAAAATGAAGGTGAAGTACCATTATTTTTGGCTAAAATAAATCTATTTCTGCTCTGCAGTTTCTTCCTTGGCTTACTGCCATTCCTCTTTAGACATTCAAGGTAGAAGGGATTCTAGGCTTTTTGTTCTTTAAGCAAGCATTTAAATAAGATGAGTCTAATGAATGCTACTTGCATCTCCCTGTAACTAGAGAAGCAACAGAACTTCTTGCTTTCAGTCTTCTATTAAATGACTACAAGTGTCAGCAATCAGGAGAAATGCTGCAACTAGTTATGAAACCAAGAAATTGTGTATTTCTTTTTCAGTAGGTAAATAAGTGCACATAAAACTTAGTAGAACATTTTAATCTATGAATTCCACTAAAACTATTATTTTTCAGTATTTCTGGACTAACGCAGAAAGAACAATCTTGGGACTACAAGAAAACAAAACAAAACAAAAAAGGACATTCAGTAAAGATTGGTTTTAAAAAGAATTATTGACAGACAAATATTATCTGTTATGTGAACTATTTCTAAAGCTTCAAGGCTGGAAAAATTAGATCCACAGATATGGTAAGGGAATTACTTTGCACAAACGGCATATATTCACTGTAATAAAAATGTTGCCATCTGCTGTAAAAATGGATATGAGTCACTACCTTAAAGAAGTAAATATTTTTGAAAAAACTAACCAGACAAATGTCATGAAGAAAATGGCAGAAGATTGTCCTGAATGTTAAGATCTGACAGCCTTCAGGAAACTGAGGCCATTCCAGAGATTAAGACAGTTACCAATCTTTGAATATTTAAAAAGAACTCTAAGAATGACTAGGAATAATAGACTGGTCAGTCTAATCTTTCTTCACAGGTGAAATCGTTATGGGTTAGAGATTACACATAGAAGTACTGCCCATCAGCTCAGTTTCAAAGACGGTAGATATTGTCATTCTGTTCTCTTTGATGGATGAGACTATGGATCTGAGTATCAAACTGGTATAGTGGGATCGACTCAGTGTTTATAAAGTGGTTTACAGAAAAGGATAACCTCATATGTAATTAATAGTAACCAAAGTTTTAACTGGAACTTCAAAGAACAAATTAAAAGAATCAATCACCAACATAGGTAGGAATATTTGAGATAGTCTGTAGTGACATTACTAGTGTACAAACATTTTGGCCAACATCATTTTCTGTAATGATATTCAGGATATAAAATAATTTTTATTAAAACCTAAGAAAGGATATGAGCCTTGCAAGAGGATAGCTTAAGAGGTCTTATGGATCTATATGATCCTAAATGTTACAAATTTAGAACCAATTAGTTTATGTGAATAAGGCATCTAAAACCCAAAAATTGAAAAAAAAAAAAAAAAGAAACCATGAAAGCAGACAACAGACATCTGCTACTAGTTCCCTAATATTAGTAAGGTCATTGTACTACAGACAACAGAAAACTCCAGAAACCTTTGACACTTAATTTGATTCTGAAAAAAAAAACAAAAAAGTCGTAAAACTTGGAAAATTCTCTCTTCAGAATAACCGACTGGAAATCTGATAAACTAACCACAGTCTCAAAAGGAGATCACCTGAAATATGCAGGTTTTTTGGTCTTTTAGTGAAAAGATTTCAAACTTTCATAACCCCCTATCAGAACTTTATAAAAGGCCTCGCTACACTGGTCTCAGTCAAATGTCAGTCATTAGTAATGGCATGAAGGGTTATTATACATTTTGTTCAGCTTTGAGACAAGCTAAATTCAACAATGTCACTTTTAACCTCAGGAAAGGAAATGAAAAGGCTGAAAGCCTCATATCCTGTAAATCATCCTAGATATAAACTCTCAGAAGGGTCTTGATGTCACTTGTCTTCCAAAACATATGTCCTTGGGCACACTGTCCAATTTTAAAACTAATCCTATTGCCGAAAAAAGTTTTTGTGACTTAGTCATGATTTATAAAGCAGTTATAAAAATACAACATGTTATATATTTCAGATATACATGGATGTTTGCATACGACATACAGAAAATGAAATATATGGGAGTCCTTACTGAAGGACTATAGCCCCACTGAAGGACTACAGTTCCACTGTAGACACTCGTGATTTTCTGTAATCAAGCCATCATCATATAGTTAGATTCTGACTTTGAAGTAGAATGTCCAAGTAAAGAAAATGTAGAGTATTTGATAATATATTTGATTTTTTTTATGCACAGATCTCAGATATGAAAAATTCCCAGGAGATCTCCCTGCATCTAGAAATGGCTGTTCTCAATATACTTATTTTAACCTTTCAGTAAAAAATGCCTAAAGATACAGCTCAAACTGAAAGTCTGACTGCTATTAATTTGTCCATTAACTTAATAAGAAACTTGCATATACTTAGAAGACTAATGTCACTAGGTTCAGGTGAGATTTATATTGAGTAAATGGTGCTTCTCTGGCTATGTCCTCAGCAAATCTTCCTTTCTGACAGAAGACCCTCTCTTCCTTCCTCTCCCCTCCCCACTACCCTTTTCCTTCAGAATTTTGGACGTATGTTTAAACTCCGTTTACTCCCCTCTAAATTTATTTACATAGCAAAAGTCTTGATTTACTCTGGCCCTTAAACCGTACTAATTTCAGAACACGGTCTCTTCTCTGGATATCCTAACTATCTGATTGAAATTAAATATACATTCAGCCAAGACATACACATTCCTCTTTGCTTATAGTTAAATCAATACATTAAATAATTCATAAAGATTTTAACCAGTACTTCATCCTAATTAAATAAGCACCGTATATATTTTATTAGTTGGTACTAAGTTTGATTGGTATTTTCTTATTTAACTACACTTGCAGAGATTATGCATTTAATTTGTTTCCCTATTATTATTTATGTCTGCATTTATTTATAAAGAGTAGACATAACAAAGCCCAGTAGGATGCGGACTGGGGAATGGGGAGTGAGAG
>VXAV01007057.1:0-17548 GCA_013399715.1 Alectura lathami | reverse complement strand
AAAAAAAAAAAAAGATTTTTTTTTTCAGGTTTACATTGAAAATATTTAGAGTTTCCACTTCACTCAGTAGAACTATATGTTGAATACTTGGCACAAATAAAAGCCATATAACCAGGCCTGAAATGATTTAGCAATGAATGTGATTGTAAGTAGATGTGAGTGAAGTTACAATGATTCTGTAGAAAACCCCTGTAAGATAGTGTATAATTAAGAAGATAGTAATTCTTCTTACTTCCATTTACTTCAGGTGATCACCCCAAATGCTAAGAGGTTCTTATATTAACACTCTTACGGATTCTTCTTCTCCCAAATAATATGCTTTTTCAAAATAATATGCATCAGAGGGAAAAAAAAATCATACCCTGGCAGATGCAATTTCTTTCTGGCCTCTCCTTACCCTGAAATGTAATGGGTCACATATCAGCATGAAGTAACAGTATTTCTGTAACTGTTCAGCAGTTTTATAAAGGGGACTGCTGGGGGCTGAAAACATACCCTTGGCAATATCCCTCTGAGTTTGTTCTGTTCTCATCCTCTTCTACGTTCAGATCCTCGATGCTGTTAGAGCCCTGGCTCTCGGTTAGATGGCTGCCTGGGCCCACCTGGGCTGGCATGTTTGTTTTCTTGTTCTCAGTGCTTTGGAGCAGAATAGAAGTGTGAACAAATACAAGTTCCAGACATCCCTGTGCAAAAATCTTTTTTTGCTCAAAATAGGAGCACAAGCCCAAAAGACAAGTGAGCCCTGACTATAGCATCTCTTCAGGAGGCAAATTCCCAAACTAGAATGAAAATTAATCAAAGTTCTGATGACACCTAATAACACCGCAGTCATTGAGAATGATTTCTATTGTCCCTAATGAGCATTTTATAGATACTCATATTTGAGCAGTGTCTGAATCTTTAAAAATAAGAACTAGTGTTTTCCCTGGAGAAGAAACATGATGCTGAATGCAATCTGTCAGTGTGTCAGGGCTTCTCAGACTCCTACACTGTAGTAACAGATGATCAAATCCTCTTCCATGTTTCATGAACTGAAGGTGTAAGTCAGTTTAGCCATTAAATAAGTCAACATTCTTCTCATCTATCAGTTACTTTGATTTTATAGATAAAGGTATAACTTCTATTGCAAGTAATTAAAAAGGAATAATTTATTTCACAATGTAGTTTCTCTCACAGTCTGCTTCAAGCCTAAAATGAGGGCAACCACTAACTGTAATTTTTGCTTTTCTAGCCTATTCTCTCAAAAGAGAAAAGTGATTTCTCTTTGATTTTTCATTTTCATAACAAGAACCATGAAGTATTTAATATATTTCAATATAGCTAGTCTTGAAATAAGAATAATCTAGGAGAATGAAAGAATAATCTGTCCCTTTCTCTCTACTATCATGGAAATCCTAAACTGCAGATAGCCTTCCCTCTTCTCTGTTTTAACACTGAAGAATCAGAAGACACCCTCTCAGAGTTCCTTCAAAATACTGTTCGTTTTATTAAAAAGGATGCTTTTGTGGACAAAGATTAAAAAGATAATTGAATGCACTTCATCCTAGCAAAACTAACAGTGATCTCCTAATCTTCATTTTTTTCTTGCCTTGTATCTATTTCCTTTTCTACAAACTACTTATCGTTGTTGCTCTCTTTGAGCACCATTTTAAATTACATAAGCATAGCATTATGTTTATCCATAACGTTCCTGTGAATTTTTTTTGCTAGTCAACCATCAAACAGGAGTTTATGGCACAACTTTTTATTCACCAACACATTCTTGCTCAACGTTCCCAGGCAATTCTAGGTAGGAAACATACAGACCTGTGTGCTCAGATGTGAGCATGTATTTCATTTATGGTCTGTAATAATTCTTGCTAATTTAAAAGAGTTTAACAAGAAAAAAATACTATATACTTGTATGATAAGATAGCATTATATCCATATAAAGCAGTACATTTTAAGGCACCTGGTTTTGGATCTGCATCTATTGCATCTTCTGTTTATGACTGTGTGCAGACTGCAGATAGCAATGCAGTTCCTGCTGCTCTTTGCTGTAGAATTAAGCCCCTAACTTTGTGACACTCTTTGGCTGGCCTAATCACCACTTACCCATTCCACAGCAAATCACCATTTTACCCTCTTTAAAAATGTCCTGCCAAATATGTTGACACCAGACTTACTGCAGCTAATTATTTAAATTGAGGAAGTGCATAAGAAAGACAGTTCCTCCCAGGACAGTTATGTCAGATGTAAGGATGCCATAAAGACGCGCGAGCACCCCCCCTGAGCTGAGCCAGGCTGAGAGGAACAGCAGCTCCCGGCAGAGCACAGCACTGAAAGAGTTCAGTTGATAAACGAGCAGCTTTTCCTCTTCCTTACATTTTTAATCTCTGATATGCAAGCATAATTTCTTTGGTGGAGTGTATGACAGCGGGTTTATCCATGTTCTTGATACAAGTAAGACTTGTGACTCCCCAGTTCTTAACTAAAAGAAAAAAAAAGACATAAAACAAAAGAGCTCGCCTAGTATGTCACCATATACTTCTGAGTGAAAGTACCCTTCTGTATTTTTATAAGCCACTCTCAAAGAAAAAACATAATAGCCTCCTTGAATGCATAAATGTGTGCAGTCAAACTACGACATTCTCGATCTCACAGTCCATATCCTTCCTAATAAATGGTCAGCAGGAGGGTTACGCTATTGTTTGGGAATGCTTTGTACATTTGAATTACAGTGTGGAGAGCTGCCTTGCTAAATGTTGGGGTATTTTCATTTTGTGAAGGAATCGTTTCAAAAAAACAAAGTATTAGATCTTGAAAGTAGCTCATCAATATGTGTTTTTCCTCCTCCAAGAAAACTCTGAGTAAAATGTTATCAAGGAGCAGTCTCTTTGAAGGCAAGTAAGTCTGTTGACATTATTGTGGGCCTCCAGCTTCCCATTACATCCTGAGTATTTTTCCTTGTTCCCTGCAGAATAGATTTCTTTCCAAAAGAGGAACACCTGTGTTACACACCTAAAAATTAAATACAATTTTTCACCTCACTGGGCCTACACTTTCCTAAGCTCACTAATTGGTACTTAAGAGACTGTTATTGTGCTTTCTTAGTGCCTTCTACGCACAGTCAGCTGGAGTTTAAAATAAATCCTGTTAAGTTTTAGGCGTGGATGATTACTTTCTCATTTTTAGTTCTAAATACTCTGGTTGTGGCTCAATTTACTCTGTCTTTTATCCTTCCTGTTATCTACATCTTTCCACTTATTTTCCTCCCACCTCCTAGTGGGAATCTCCACTCATTGGCTGGAATTCGGCAGAAATAATAAATCCAGGGAAGATCAACCAGCAAAGAGTCTTCACCTAAGTGCATGACTGCGGATGCTGGAGTTGTGCCCAGGCAAAACCAAGCTCATGCTGTGGTCCCTCTCTGCTGGAAAGCAGAGAGTGCTCAGGTCCGCAGCATCCCCCAGTAGTTCCCTGCTAGGATCCGAACAGCCTGCAGCTCCTGCAAGGAGGGGAGGTTCAAGAGCAGAGCCAGAGAATGGCAGCTTATCCTTTCCTATTCCCCAGGGTGATTCCACAGCAAGATAACATTGACAAACGTCCCCTTTTGTGCTGCAGTTACCTGTTTTGGTTAATACTGCCACAGTACGATGCCAGCCAAGACAGAGGGTGTGAGGAGGGGTTAAAGATTGCAGAGTGATTCTGCTCAGGTCCTGATGCTCAGAAATGAGTCTGCAGACAAACATGATTTATTGGCCTGCATTAAAATGACGCACTACCCACCTGATGACATCACCACATACAAATCACCTGTTGTCCTCAGGTAGGAGAGGAGATGGCCAGCCCCTAACAATCCTACTTTCACCCTGTGTGAGCTCCAAAAATGCTGTTTTCTCTAGGTCTGCTAAAACTACTACTTACACATATGCACCACATAGAACCTTTTAAAGACTTACTCTGACTGTGCTGGTTTCACCCAAGGCTATATTTGATATATATGTATATATATATGGAATGACCTCTTTGAGATGATAAAATTAAAGTTCAAATGCTTGCACAAGGAGCTTGACTGAGGTCAGTGAAAGATGTGGGGCGTTGCAGTTCTCTGGGACTAAGTGAGAGGTGATCAGGAGAAAAGAAGAGATACAGCCCAGGACAGACTGCATACAAAATGTGGCACTGGTCCTAGGTGGAGGGGGAGAAGATTCAGAATATAGCAGAATGCAACTGAATAGTGCAGTGTTGTCCTTATCCACAAAGGCTTAAGGCAAAAGGTGCACAGGCAACTTCAGCAATGGCATTTCCTAAGCTGTACTTTATTTTGCAGCCTCTATTTTTTCTCACTAGGTATGACTGCAAATCATTTGGATTTTGCATTGCTATATAAAAATGAATTTGAAATCCTTGATGTGTTCTGTGAACTCACCCAGATTCCTTGCACCCACCTAAAATTAGAAGACCTGAAGTGTCTTCTAACCTGCAAAGACTCACCGATATGTAAGATACTGAGGAAAAATAAACCAGACTAAACATACTTTAAATGCACTATGATTACAGGTGTTGTGCACCAAAATGCCTCTGCTCAGGGCAACAGCAGTTTATGGGTACAGAAGCCCAAACTGGGCAGTGCTGACCTTATAGCCAATCTAGCTTGGAGGTTTTGTGGAAAAGTGCTGCTGCTGTTCTGCACTGCTGCTTCCTCAATGCCTCAGTCCTGGTGCTATTCACCTGAAGCAGCCTGTGTAGAAAATGCAGCTGTGGCTGCTCATGGTCCTGGGAAAGCAACAAAAATAAGGCTGCCTCTCCTTGCCTCTCAGCTGCTATTTGCATAGAGAAGTTTGAGTGCCTGGCCAGTCAGCAGTAAAACAGAGCAAAAGAAAGCACACAGAATATGGAGAGTCAAAATTCACTGAACATCTGAGATGAATTTCAATCCCAGGATTAGGTTTGCAGATGTTCCATTTCGAGGTGGGTTATTTTAGCTTCAGCAAAACAGGCTCATGCCTGTTTTCATATTACAAAGGCCACTGTTTGAAGGGTAGGAGGAAAGAAGCCGTTAGAAGCTGTTTACATGGTGAAAAAGGAACAGACACAACGTAAGAAGGAACGTGCACCATACTGAGCTCTCAAAATGTACTCTTTGAAATTGCGGCTCTGTGTGGTTATATCATCTTGGCAGCTGAAGTAATACTCTGTGCAACTATCCATATTAGGAAAACTGTAAAAATTAGTGATGGCTCTGTTTATAGCTTCATTTTTCTGTGCTTAGTGTTCTCTAGCCACGGCTTTATTTGCCACTGCATTCCAAAGATTGCTCCAGTATTTTTGATTATGGAGATTCCAAAAAGCTTTATCAGCCCTCAGATATGGTGAGCTGTTGTGTTTAAATCCAAACAAGATTATCAGTTCTCTGGAGAACCTTTTATGGGCATTAAGACTGTGTTTTCAAAAAGACCTCAGTATGAGGATCCTCAGTATGAGGATAAGCTGCATTACAAATGGTGTTTTACCCATTGAAAACACATTGTATCAAACAGCATCTGTAACATACCATTACCTAAAGCAAGCTGGAAGATGTTGTGTCTGTAATATGTGAGCTGAAGACAAAATGGTGACTGGTGATGCACTGATCTTCCTTTTGAAGAGCAGATTTGTGAGCCAATGAGCCATATCCATTTCTAAAACCCTGAATTTGGGGCTTAAGTAAGTGATAATGGTTAGTCTTTATGCAGTTTTACTGACATGTTATCACCTACACATCCCTTCCAGATAACCACTAATCTGCCAATTATCACAAGTTGAGAGAACACATATTCCTCAAGCATGGTGCATGGTGTACTTGCTAAGAGCTCGGCTACCAACTAAACGTGTAGTGAGAAATCATCACCCATTCTGAATCTGTGGAAATGCAGATGCCCATTATGGCAGTAAGAAACTGAGGCAATTCCCAGAACAACTAGTTGGGAGCTGGAAGAGGGCCATTTCCTTTTGGCAGATGCAGCCAGGGAACAGAAAATCTTGCGGCTGTTTTGAAAAATTGATCTTTCTCTAGGCTCTCCCTGCACCTGAGCTTACGTGTATACAGCAATTACAGAGCCAAAGTTAGGCATACACATGTGCCTTGGAAGAAGATTTGAGTCTGGGTTTCAAACACAGTGATTCACAATTCCTTGCTTCTTCAGGGAGCCTGATAAGCTACCGCTAGCATGCCAGATGAAGAATAGTGGCTGAATTCACCCTCAAACCAACATACTAGTCAATTCAGGATGGATTCAGTGATGTTTGAAGGAAACATTGACGTTTCCCCAAAGGGAATTTACCTCGATGGTGTTTATGTGTGTGTGCACTGTTCATAGACCCTTCAGAGCCAAAACACCAGCAGCAGCTTGCTCCATTATCTCAAGTCACAAGCTCAGCAGACCACGGTGGTTTCAGCTGGCTCAGATAGAATTCACCACCATTTCATTGCCATCAAAACATGACAAGAAATAATTAACATCAACTTGACAGTTACTTTAAAAGCCTTACAGCCAGTTCCTTGAGTAAGCCCAAACAATGGATTATTCTTCGAGGTGGCACGTGGAGTTTGCATGGCTGCACATCTACCCTCAGAGATCACAGTTGTAAAAGGACTGTAGGTTTGTTTTTTTTCACTCCAATTGTTCCACATTCTACAAAGACTCAACAAAAGCAAGTGCTGATATTCTGCGTCATAGCGGCCTTTTTAGTAATCTGGAAAAAGTGTTTTCTGTGTCTCCAGAGTAAAGGTCTTGTCTCAAAACCAGTTCACTTCATCTTTTGCTTACTTCTGAAGCAAATAAAAGTCTTTAAGATAAAATGATCTGCAAATGTAATTGTACTAAATAAATCAAAATAAATAAATAGCAGATATTTTCCATTTATGCTTTAAAGGAAAAAACTTGGCCTCCATGAGCTAGTAAATGCATATAAAAAAAATAAAGCCTGCAGCAGTCTATTTTGAAAAAAAAAAATAAAAAAATAAAAATTTGGTAGCATCTGAAAAAAAAAAACAGTTTACTCAGCTTAGTCTCAACCCACCAAAAATAATGCTGGCTTTTTTATCGCTTCTAGAGTATTTTAAGATCCCATTTTACTGTGAAGCCCATAACTGACCATTTCCTTTATACTTTTGCTAAGGAAAAGGAGGGGTCTGAAAGCACAATTTCAGGAACATAGTTATGCAGTATTGTCATCAAATATCAGACAGAAAAAAATACTTTTTGAAAGGCCACAAGCCACTAGAATGACAATAGGATTTCACATGAGCAAGCAGTAAGAGTATGTGTTCCTCCTGATGGTGACAATTTGGGCTGTCCTGGATAACATGCCAATGGGAGGAAAAATCTAAATTAACAAACTGTTTCATGCAAAAAGATAAAAGTAGAATTTAGAAGAAAAGTTTTGGAGTAGTCCTTGAAAGGTGACACTGAAATGTTTCAGTGTATAAATGCTTTTCTTTCACTGTTTAAATGTTAGCTGTTTCCATACCATGGCTATTTGTATAATTGCTTTGTGTACCTAATTTACCCATAACATATTGACCTTGTATCACTTTAAACTTTGCACTGCTATTAACAGATTATGCTGCCACTTTGTGAACCAGCTTTCCATTAGGTTTTTCTCTTTCAAGCAGGCTTTTGTTTTTCAATATTTGCGCCTCAAGGTATTTCTCTCTATTCGCCCCTCTGTCCAAATACGCTAAGGGCTTCTCAGTCTGGCTGTTGTTCTTACTGCCTATAAACAGGTGTAGAAGGATAGTAAATCCAAACCAACAGCAACACTCACGACCAATTTTCATTCCAAGCAGAATGTATTTTCCAATTGTTGAACATCAGTTTGAAGGCTGCAGGAATATGTTAAAACCTGAACACTCTGGAGACAAATGTCAGTGCCAGAGCTTCTCTCCTAAGCAAAAGCAAACCTGTACTTTTAAAGTCTTCTGAAAAGTTTAGACTTCTTTTCACTTTTTCTTTAAATTCCGTTTTCAAGATCTGCAAGTAAATGCATTATTTTATTACTGTTCTGGCAGCATCTTGCATTTAGTTTAGGGTGCAGTATGAAAACAAAACAAAATATAACAAAACAGGAGCAGTTCTGGCTTAAAGAGCCTTCTTCTTGTCTTACCTCCTTACTGGTCTTTCCAACTCCCACACTGCCATGCTAACAGAACCATCTATAGGTCATAGCAACACTGAAGAAAGCCTTTTTTGAGCCTGATTTTAACCTGGATCAGTTCTTCATTTTTAAAATTAGATCCATAAACAGAAATTGTGGAACTGAGGAGGAAATGTGGGATTTGAAAGCAGCTGGTGAAGACCTGTGCCCTTCTTCTCAGTAAAAGAAATGTTCATATAAAAACAGATTTTGCACTTTTTCAACTAATCTAATACATTAAAGCATGTTATTGTATAAAATAATTTGATTGACATGACATGTTCCTTTAGGTGCTTCAGAGAATACAAACCAGAAAAGCTGTAAAATTATCTCAGTGCAAGCTGATTTATGGTCAGTATACTCTTTTGTTGAGTTCACACGGATTGACATTATCATTTGCTACATTCTACCACACTAACTCAGAAGGAAGTACAATCCAAAGATTATAAAGCTGTGGTATTACTATTTTAAGATATATTTATCCTGACACCCCTGAAGGATGATGGAACATTGAGACACTTGTGAAAGAACTGTTTCATGTTGCAATAGGAGAATGTTAGAAACAGGATACGATTTGGATAATTTAACAGTTGCCAAATAAGATGATTAAAAATATAGTCAGCCAAAGACAGTTCTAGTTCAAGTTTCTAAATGTATTTATCCTTGCTTTTAGTTTCTCACATATGACATCTCTTTGGGCCAAGAGGAGGGGATTTCAGTGACAATCAGTTAGTCCTGAACGGTGTGAAATATGAGATGGAGATATCTTGTAATAGTGGATAATGTTAACTGTAAAAATATGAGCTGTAAAATTTAATCTTAAATTACTTTATACTGCTAATGTTTAAGCCAATTCATTACAGCTGCACAGTTCTGGCACAGAGCACCTTTCTACACTGAGCCATTAACTCCTGACTCTCTTCGTCATATATCGAGAAGTGATACCCATCAACCATCCTCGCAAAGAAGATGTGGCTAGAAAAGTGCAGAGGGAGCTCTATTTGTTCTCATCAAAGCGAGCGCTGTTACTAAGTTCTACTTAATAGAACTTGAGAAGAAACTCTGACTTGTATCTCTGTAGGGATTATTCACTTTCTATCTGCAAGACAAGGAATGCACATTTGAATTAAGTAAAAGGATGTTGCTAATGGTACAATTACTGTAATTCATGGTGCTAGAGAGTAAGTGGATGAACTTGTAGCAAATGCATGATCCAAAAGATACAGCCATTCCTCTGTCGGTGATGGTCTTATGCTCAAGGCACAAGATCTGTAGCAGAAACCTACTCCCCTCTCCTGTCAATGATGTAACCTTTGTAACAGATGACATGCTCAGGTAGAAAAGGAAACCCAGCACATCCCCATCTTCTACACTCTAATGCTTCTTCTATAGCAAAATCAAGGGGAAAAATGAGGGTGCAAAAACTTGCACCCAATTTGTTGAAAAACTACATAGAAAAAAGACTCCTCAATGAGGGCTCATGGCAAAGGCACAGTTCCTTTTTTTACGGGGTAGAAAACATTGGATCACTATTTTGAAGGCAAGAATAACTAAAGACATGAATTAACAAAAAAGGAGACAAAGGAGAACCTCAGAATCAGTCCATATGGAGTTATCAGGAATAGCTCGTTGTGTGCTGTAAGACATGAGATCAGCAGCTCCTTAAAACAAATGGAATGTCACGAGGTAAACTATTTAATATTAGTAAAATGTTTAATATAACAAGAACACATTCTATAATTGGGAAAGATGGGGATTAGTACAGGAAATATCAAATGCCAAAGGACCTCACTAGAGAACAGATGATGACAGGTCATCCTGAACAAACAGCTGTACTGGAACAAGATCAATAGCTGAGTTCTCCAAATTTTCTTTTAGGATCAATCTTCTTTAATAATTTTACAGCTAAACTTGGCACAAAAAATGCTGGATGCTAATTGTATTTCTTGATAATAAAATGTTGAGCAGAACCAATAACAACAGGATATATGGAGATATCATGGAGGCAAACACAGCTGGCATTAGGGACAGCACAGAGGTATGGGATAAAATTACATATTATGAAGTGCAAGGTTTTACAAGCTACTTACAGTAAATAGTTTGTATTCTCATTTCTAATGAAACAGAAGAACATAAGTGTAGTAGTGCATCACAGGGAAATTTCAGAAACTCTGTGTAACACTGATTTTCAGATACTGTGTAATGTACTCATGCAAAAGACAAATGTAAACGTACCACACAAGGTATTTCCAGCAGAAATTGGCAAATGGTAATATAG
Organism: Alectura lathami; assembly: GCA_013399715.1. NCBI lineage: Eukaryota > Metazoa > Chordata > Aves > Galliformes > Megapodiidae > Alectura > Alectura lathami. Next base: position 7,110 of record VXAV01007057.1, on the reverse strand, counting down.
CTACTTAAGTAACTGATGAGACCTTAAATTTTAATTTTGCTTGTACTTCTGATAAAAGCCATCTTTACAATTAAAAAGAATTTATGTTAGACTGAATGAAGAGAAGGAGTGCTGGAGTGGCCAAAGGAATACAGAGTGCATCTGAAAACTCCTTATCCATGTCTCCTTATCCATGGTGTTTCACCATAGCAAAATGGCTAAGAGGGAGGTAAATTGGCTTACACGTATCTCAAGAGAGAAGGTCTAGAGAGAGCAGCATTTAGGCATAATAAAGGAAAAAAACATGGTCCAAACAAATGAGTACAAATTGACTGCAATCAATTCTAATATGGGAATTAGAATACAGGTTTTAGTTTCAAGGATGGGAGAATGGCAGTTAAGTGCCTGCAGCTCTCAATAACTGCACTCTTTCTTTCTTTCTTTCTTTTCTTTTTTTTTTTTTTTTTTTCTGAGACAGTATGGCAAAAATCCCACAAACTTCAATGCCACCAAGGAGTTGACCAAATCTCGACTCTAGTCACAGTTGTATAAAGAGGTAATAGAAGCAGTCATACTGTCCATTTCACATGTCTACAACCGTTTTAAACAGTATGTAGAGACCTGTCACTCAGACTGATGAAGATTAACTCTGGTCCTTTATTCTAATACCTCTGATATGTTATTTAATAATAAATTATTTTAGCTGGAGCATGTTCTAATGTTGCTGTTTATGATTACCTCCTACTTCTATCAAACAAAAATCCTCCATCTGTGATGAAATTTCAGAACTCTTAAAAGTCTTTTTCTTCCTCCCATTTCACCCCTCCTCATGCTATATATGAGAAGTAAACATACTTTGAAGAGCTGGCTCCCTGTTATCATTTAATTCACACCAAATATAGTCAAAGACAGCCAGAAAGGCTGCATTTTGCACTGCTCTCAATAAACAGTGATGACAGACGAATAAATGGAGCCCATCCATTTACTCTGGTTTCAGTTCATGACTTCAGAGTGAGATAGTGCAGAATGTCAGAAATACAGATGAGCATTCTGCCCCTAATTTTTTGACTACAGTTTAAGAACTTTGAAGAACTGGTTTTGATTCACAGATCAGCTCTCTAGTGAAAAACTTGCTACAACTCAAATGGCTTTAATTCATAGCAAGTATGAAATGTGTTATTACTTGTTATTTAGCAGAGGAAGGGGATAAATACATGGAGAAGGAATATACAATAGAAAAAGTATTTCAGAAAATGTATCTTACAATAATGTTTAGCAGACTATTACAATAATCCAAGAAGACCTTATTAGTCTTCAGATCCTTACAAGGAGTCAGAGACTGTCCATGGATTTCTAATGGCCCTACCTATTGTCTAATAATAACCAGCCCACTGAACTGTTAAACAGCCAGTCTCAATAGTCTGAATCATTCAGTAGCCTTTGTAACTCATGCCGATGAGCTACAGTATCGTTGATCCTGTGCCTATTATTCTGCCCTTTCTTGTTAGTATTACTAGTCATCGAAGCTTTTTTTCTAATGAACTGAAGAATTTAGTCTTCAGGAACACTGTACTATAGTTCATAATTGAGATGCTTCCCCATACTTTATATTTTGATCATGCTTAGCTACACAAGGGCAATAGCCAAGTTAGCTTAATAATAGCCAGAAGAAATGCCTCTAATCCAATTGGTCACAGGGCACATATCACCAAAACCAATTTCTTTATAATTAAAAGGTGCTTGCAGGCACAGTGGAAGCTTGGAAGTTGTCCAGGGATTTTGGGGGAAGTGTGGGGATTTTTTTCCCATAGACAGCAACCACACTGAAGCAATTTCTGAAACACACTGATAAGCTTTGCCTTTGAATTTACATTAAAGAGCTCAATAGTCACTACCTGTGAGAACAGCTCATGCTTCTAAACTGACTTGTGTCCTGTAGAGATTAAGGACACAAGGCCTCCAGAAGATTAGCATGTCACTTGGTTTAAGTGACACTCAATCCATTTTATTGACATGGCCTCTATCTTGCAAAACAAGCACTTTTTAAGTGAATCATAATGAAAATTTTGTGTGGCTTTATGGGCCAGTGTATAATGGCTTTTCATAGGCAATTGCTAGCCGCTGATGGCAGGTCTGTAACTGAAACCAACAGCACTTGTTATAGATGCCTTGTCAGTACGTGTCACTGCATACTAACACAGTGGAGCATGCCCAAAGGAGACTTACATTGTTTTTTAATTTTATTGAATCATGGCCACAGACCAAGGACTTTAAACCTCATTCACTGCATCAGGCAAATTACTGCATTGCATTTTTACAATTTTTATTTCAGCATGGTATTGAATTACAAGGCCACACAGGTCCTCAACTTTCCTAATTATTTGTTTACAGCAACATGAACATGGGTCTTTACTGCAGAAGGAAGATCTGTGTAGGTGAAGAGTTCTTAATGCCATTCCTTCTTTTTTAATGCCATTCCAATCACAGGGTACAGTTTGGATGCTCCACTTGCTGCTGAGGAGCTGCATAGTGGGAAGAAGGATAATTACTGAATGGAAACTTTGCACCAGTTCTGGAGATCTGATGCTTCAAAAGCCTGCCTGGCAGCTACCTGGCCTCCATTATTCTGGGGAAATAAGCTTTTGACTAATACTTTGGAAAACAAATTTTCCATTCTTTTCCTTTTCATCTGTAGCATAAAGAGAATGTATGTGCCAAGGTTGTTGCAATGAACGAAACTACGCTACTCTGGTGACAAAAGAAAACAACACATACACACAAGGCAAATTATAATTGGAATTGGAAAGTTCTATAGCAGAAACATTAACCACAGCTGACTAAAATGTTGTGACATACATTAATACAAAATGAAAGTAATGCAATACCTTGTATGCTAAACCCATTTTAGTAGAAGTACAAAATGATTACATATGAAGATGGAAATTAAATGTAGGTGGCCTCTTTCACAATGCTTGCTTTAAATCCAGAGTGACTTTGCTTATTTCTTGTTGTGAAGCAAAACGGAACTCTTCATTTTGGCTACCTAACTCAGTGTGAAGTATTAAAACACAGGATATCCAAGTGTATTCTTCCCATTTCTGAAAATTACATGAGAGATGTCACAGAGCTTCACCCAGTCACTGCACCTGGCATCCCTGTAACGAGCGGGAAGGCACAGCACCGCCCTGCGCCACCAGCGCCGGTCTGAAAGCAGGTTGTGTGCTTAGCACAAGAATCTTGACAAAGTAGGAAGCACTCCAACCACTCTATCAGAAGTAAAACAAAGTTAATAAGATATAAAATTGTTTTATTTAATATCCATTTGATTTTAGAGCTCCTCTGATTCCCTGCACTACATACTGCACTTTGCAGTAATAGTGGAAGTATGCATGTAGCACATAATGAGTTTGCATAATGAGTTGCATTAAGATAACACCTTAGTTAATCAGGGATTTTAATATCCTGATCACAGAGTTTCTTCTGCTTTTGGGAGCCAGGCTCCCTGAAGACTGATTAATAACAACCTCAACTTCTTTAAAGGGTGTGAAAAGTACAATTGGTGTTGCATGTGAGGGTTAGCTGATAGCAGTTCCTAGCTGCTTGGTATTCTGGTGCTGCAGATCACAGCAAAATGTCTTCCCTTGTTTGGGCCAATTCGCTGTCACTACATTTGTTGTGGCTGCATTCATGTTTGCTTCATTGCTTCTGTTCTTATGTGAAAGAGTGGAACATGTCTCTTCAGGGACACTGAACAATGAAAATCCTGCTTTATAGAGAGGTTAGAGATAAAAAATTTAAGTAAATATGAGCTGATAGGTAAAGATGTTCTTTTTCTTATCTCACTTCTTTTCCATGTAATTTCCTTACTACACTGTATGCTCTGTGGTATTTATTATTGTTTGTCATAGTTATTAAATAACAGAATACTTGTCCTTCTTGGTCAGTTAATACAAACATTTTTATCTCTAAAAACATTGTTACAGCATTTGTCCTATATAAAAATATCTATTACCTGAGCAGTAGTTCCTTTGACTTAGAATGAAGTTGTGTTTAAACTGCACATCAGAGCATCCCTCTCACGCATTACTCAAAAGATAGCATCACAGAATCATTTACAGGCTAAAGATTTAAAAAGTTTTCAGTGAAATGTCAGGACACTCTATGTTTCAGGCAGTAATACTTTCAAGCACAGTGCTGACAGAATTCTCTGCACTTTTTGAAGCTTGAACGCTCAAAGGGAAACCTCCCTGATGACATTTGACACTTTCCCAAGGAGGGAAGGAGAAAGGAAGGAAAGCAAGAAAAAGAAGCAAGGAACTAAGAAGGCAAGAAGGAAAGAAGAAAAGTGGGAATGGAGGAAAGGGAGAGAGGAAGGGCAGAATAAGAATTATAAAAGTGGGCTGGGAGTCTCAACAAGAAAATATTGGAAAGAATTTAGATGAATCATTACAAAACAATTAAGTAAATATCTATTTGTGGTTTGTCTCTTCCAGATCCAGGATTTCTCTTCATCAGAAACTTAGCTTAAAAGGATTACTTAATCCCGTGTTACGTCAGCAAGTCCTGTTACATTGGGCTCATGACAGCAGTCTTTCTGACTGGTATCTGAGCTTCCATAAATCTGTATGCCATTTCAGAAAGAACACGTGATCAACTGCCTTATCTGCAGAATCTAGTGAACTTGCACTGTGAACGTGAGTATTACTGCTTGAGATCACCAGGCTTCTCTGATGACCAGTAAAATTTGAGTAACAGGTAAATAGCTGTGGAGACAGATTCCCTTTTGAGTTGTGTTTTTTTTCTTTCTTTTCACTATACTGCTTTCCTTCTGTCACAGCTATACACATAAATACACCTGCACACACACTCACCTCTATACATCTATCCAATGCAAAAGTAGATATAACTGCACTTGCTGTCTGAATGGTCTAAAACCATGCTCTCCTGCATCATATTGACAATACTTTCCAAAAATACATAAACCGTATTACCTTTAAATAAATCAAAAAGCTAACAAAGAACAGCTGCAAGTTACAGAAGAGTAAATATTAAAATGCATCTTTAATTCAAATACTGATATTTAAGTATCTTCCAAATTCTAAACAATGATTCCAAATATTTTATATTTGCAGGAAACTTATGTAGACAGTTTAAAAAAAATAAAATATTTCCACATTTGCCCTTGCTGTACCACATTGCAACACAACTGATAGCTTAGAAGACTATCTTTTTTCTCTTCACATTTCCTAGAGTGCACGGTCTTTGCTGGTCAAGAGAAAACACAAATATAATATACTTTGCAAATCATGTAAATAAATAAGTATGAAATGAAATAAGAATCATTCATAACTGTAAGAACAAAAGTTTTGTACTGATGACAAGACACAAATATTGCAAGTTCAAACTTAAAATCCGTCTTGCAAGTTCAATTCAGAATGGACGTATTATCTACTAACTCTATGGGAATGTACTCAATAAAATGGCAAACATTTTCAAGAGAGTGAATAAGGTGTTTCTTCTTAAAAAAATGTGCTTATTCTGTTGTGAAATTGCAAGGAACAATGGGGGATATTTATTCAAAGCTCTCAACAACAATCTATTTTTGTTTAGTATGTACATGGACCTTTGTAGCACCTGCATGTATTTTTGAGATTAATTTCAAAGGATTCCTTATGGCCTGAGACAAGTGTAACAATTTTCCCTTGCAAGTGCTTGCACTTACTGAAATTAAAATACACATGCATATATAAACACAAGTAAATAAATAACACAATAAATATAAAAACCTGGCTTTTTATTGGCTCCCAAGTAAAGACATTCTGTAGGAAATATCTTAATCTCTCCATTTACCACAGTTATTCAAAATACATAGACTGCCTCTATAAATAAGAAGCTTAAGAGCAATGAATATTAGAAAGAATATTAGAAAGCAATAATAAACTTTGAAAGCTAATGCTCTTGAAATTTACATGACAATTTGAAATCTGTCTCCACAGCTATTATGTCATCTTGTAACATTCTAAAAGCAGGATTTGGGTAAAATGTTATTGAACCTTCATGTTAAGATTGAAGCAATAATGGCCACAGAAGGCTCAGAAAATCTTAGCTTTGCAAAGCATTAATAAAGGGGCAGAGACCTGACTGTGCTCTGTTGCATTCTTTTCCACTGTAATTATTAGAAGCTTTGTTCACCTTCTCCAGCACTCCATCTCTCCCCACAACGACTCTTCTTTGAAGGTCTAAATACGCACTATATATTATGTGGGAATTATAAAGCAGCAGCCATTATTTATGAAACTATTACCCAGATATATTTGGGAACTATCTGTTTATTTGATCAATACCATAAATTTAAATTTCGCTCCATAATAACCCCTTTAGGAATGAAAGAAAGATCATTTACAAGACTACGTTACAAGTTCCCATAAGGAAAAAATCATAGTTATCTAGCGATACCTACATTGTAAATGATTCTTCTTCTAAATCATTGCCAGGTGAACTGCAGAAGTGATTACAAACTATTTACAAAGAATTCCAATCCTCCTCCTCCCAGTTTATTCTCAATAGTAAATCATTTTTCCATGCAACAGCAGTTGTTCTGTTAAGGGTTCAATCTCTACACGCCAAAGCCCTCCTTGACTTCACGAAGGAATACAGAACATGGCTGATGCTGCTGAAGAGGCCAATACGTCTGAGAACTGGCACCTCTGAGAGGCAGTCTCACTTTTTTGGAAATACATGTCTGTGGCAGCCATCGCATTCGGTCACTACTTTACTCAAGGACAGCTTTTCCAGATATCTGAGCTGGGGCAGCTAGAAAGCAGGCAAGGAGATGGAGGGAAGGATAGAGAAGAGTTGTGAAATGTCAAAATCTGGTAATGAATAAGAAGGATTCAGGTTTTGTTTTAAAATCAGTTCTTACATCTATAATCCACAAGCAAACTTAGCACCTTAATGATGTGAACAACAGCAATTCATTCCAGGAGTAAAAGGGGGGTGGGCTGACTAATATATATCCCTGTAGTTATCTAGCAGACCTTGAAAATTACACTGCTTGGTCTGAAACATCTTTTGATATAGTTGTGCTCATGCTTATAAGAAAGGCTCTTCATTAAACATATGCTTAGGAAT
>VXAV01007056.1:328336-344039 GCA_013399715.1 Alectura lathami | reverse complement strand
GAAGTCACCTTATGATTATATAGGGACTGGAGTATGCCGAGAGTCTTGGAGAACTGGGTCTGTTTAGCTTGGAAGAAGGGAAGGGAAGGTTAAGGCAGGGATCTCATACATGTATATAAATATTGCATAGAATCATAGAATCATAGAACCATTAAGGTTGGAAAAGACCTCTAGGATCATCTAGTCCAACCATCAGCCTAACACCACTATGCCCTCTAAACCATCTCCCTAAGTGCCACATCTACATATTTCCAGAACTCTTCACACAGAGATGGAGACTCCACAACTTCCCTCGGCAGCCTGTTCCAATGCCTGACCACTCTTTCTGAGAAGAAATTTTTCCAAATATCCAACCTGAACCTCCTCTGGTGCAGCTTGAGCCCATTATCTCTTGTCTTATCACTGTTACCTGGGAGAAGAACCCGACCCCCACCTCACTACAGGCCTTCTTTCAGGTAGCTGTAGAGAGCAATAAGGTCTCCCCCAATCCTCCTCTTCTCCAGACTGAACAGTTCCATTTCCCTCAGTCGCTCATCATAAGACTTCTAAATTTGATGGGGGGCTTTAAGAAGATAGAGCCAGTCTCTGGGAGTGGGCACACATTAAAACCCAGAAAATTTCACATAACACAAGAGAACATTTTCTTCCATAAAAGGGATGCTGCAAGGTCTCTGTCCACGGAAATGTTCAGATGAAAGTAGAGGGTCAGCTGTCGGTTACCTCAGTGAAAACAACCTCAAGAGGTCTCTTCCAACTTCAATGATACTGTGATTCTGTGAAACAGGACAAAAGAGTCATTGAAGTGAACATATTCTTCTCAGTGAAGTCTAGAAAATTGAACAAATTGTGAGATTGAGACAAAAGAATCTTTAGATGACAATGCAGAAGGACAAAGAGAATAAAGGAGCCCAAATGAAAAACTGTTGGGCAACAGATGTACCTTGGGGCTTTATGTTTATCTTGAGGCATTTATTTTACAAATAATCTAATCCTAGTACCCTAAATACCTCAAATTAACCAACATCACTTCTAAAAAATGTATATATAACAAAAGCAAATAACCATAACACAGGAGATAAATAAAAACGTGTTTTTTTTTTTGTTGTTGTTGTTGCTTACAGCACTATGTCCCTTTAATATCTCAACCTTGATAAAATAAAGTAGCTTTAAAAATTAAGGATAACCCTATTCACTTATTCTTCAGCAGCTAAACAGTCATGCAATCTCTTTGAAATGGAGCAAACTGTTTGAATGAACAGGCTGAATTTCTGATGAAAAAATGCAGGCATACTAACCCTCTGCTGGCAATGTGATGGAAATCCCTATCTGATGTGGCCTAAAATGCAATGAACCCTGTTTTCCATTTACTTTGATCATTCCTCATGCTATCCAGTTTCTTGCCTTTATGTAAAACACTGCAAAACCTTCTTTGAAATGCTGATAGTGAAGAAAGCTCCTCTACTGAGTCAGTCACAGACTTAAAATATGTGTTTCTTTCCATTTCATCATTTTAAAATGGAACATTCTTTATATTAATACTATTTAGAAGACAAAAATTAAGAAATACAAATTGTTCCTGGAAAAGATTTGAATAAAAGTGGTAATAAGGAAATTAGAATGTATTGTATGCCAGGTTTGGTTCAAGTGATTTAGAGGATTTGCCACGGTAGGAGAATACAACAGAAAATATATGTCATTTTAAAACAAAAAATTCTCAGTTGATGCTGTTGCAGAATACAACTCTCATTTTGTTTTTCATGATATGGATATGAAAACAGTATATTCACACATAATATTTCCTCCATGACATTTTCTGTCTGAACTACTGGCCTAAAAAGAGATTGACCATAGGAAGCAAACTGTGGATTTGTCCTTAGATGTGCTTCCCTCGGTTAAAGTTAAGGCTATACTTTTGCAACGTTGTAGGAGCTAGAAGTGAGTCTCACTGTGTTCTAGTGAGTTTGAAAATGCAGATGAACAAAATCTTCATCAAAGCCAACAGAGTTCTAGATACAATGAGACTACTTTATGTTTAGAGCATAAAATATATCATACCCTAATGCAGTGCTTATTGATTTTTCCACAATTATTTGCCTTTTATCTTAAAAAAACTAGGAGTTTCAACATGGGTGGGTTTTAACAGTAATATTTTATGATGTAACCATCTGTATCTGTTGCCGTATTTAATTTACAGTATCTCTTTGAAATTGCTGTTATCTGCAAGACACTGAACAGAGAGCCTTCATCCAGGTTGTCCTGCAAAATACTGATGACAGAAATGTTCACTGAAAGGAAAATAAAGACAGTTAAATGAAGAGATTCAACAAAAGCCTTCCCAAACTTAGAAAAATATTAGGGACTATTTTACAGATACTTTTTATGATTCTTCTATTCATACTACACACATACCTTTGCTTGCACCTGACATTAACAGAGATGTATATGAACTCATGAGAATTACCACCTTATTACTTATAGTCTATTATTATTAATTCACATAATTTTTTGTTTCATATCCAGATTTGCTGCATAAATTTGAACAATTCTTTATAGTGTAAATTTGACTAGTCATACTCACTTTCCACTCCAGGACTGAGGTAAAATTGATTAAGCAAAATAAGCTTTCACATCTGCCTTCATGCAGTGATGCTATTAATGTAAAATACATTCTACAAGTTCACTTGTTTTATTTTTATTTTGTTTTGTTTAACCAAAGATAAAAAAAAAAAAAAAAAGTGTGTATCTAGGTTTTGCAAGTATAGTGTTCATAAGCACAGTATATAAGTTAAGCAAGCTGACCTGAAAACAACACCTGTTTTTTGCTGGAGATTCATGTATGTAAGTAATATATTTGAGCTCTAGTTTTTTAATTGAGCAGGTAGAGATTTCCAAACAATCAAGCAAATCCTTTCCCACACATCTTCATGTATACGTGGTAGTAATATACTGACACACAAGTTCATGCATATCTCCCAAAGATCTGAATACGTCTAGGTAATTTGCTAACACATGTAATGATTAAAAACTTTGTATTGCACAGTGAATGGTAAATGCTGAAAAGGAAAAGATATGTGTTGTCTATAGCAGAACTGAACCTTCACCCATTCCAAAAACTAATTATGTTAGGAAGCATTAAACAGGACACTTCTAGTTTTGGAAAAAACATACCTGAAATAACTACATCAGTAATGCAGATCCTTAGGTACCAGCACTAAAACTTCATTTCTACAAGTACAATTATTTAGAGATTAATGTTTCCTAGTACATGAGAATTAAATTAAGCACTTAGATTTATTCCTGAACTGGCATATTTTCCCTCTTGGTTTTTAAATTAAATTCCTTAAATTGCCATTTTTATTTCTGTTCATTAGGCATGTTGTTTGGCTTCTAGAAACCTATGTAGTGAAAACAATCAAATCCAGTAAAAAGCTCCAAATAACCAATGTGAACTGGTGCAAATGTCATGACACTGTGCACTGCCAGATATACCTGCGTGAATCTTGTTGTTGCAGTATAAAATGTCTCTCTCCTCAGCTGCCCTCCTTTTGTCTCTAACACCTAATGCCACTGTCCTGAAGTGGAATCAAAACAGAAGGAATGTGACTACTCTCATTAGTAATTAAATATTTTGTCTTCTACTACCACTAATGTAGGGGAGTTATCTTTGCCTGCAGAACAAATTTAGCAGCCATTTAAGCAAACACATCTATTGTATCAACAGAGAAACCCGGACTTGCATTACTCACTTGAGAACAGATCTGTGGAATATCTAGATTCATTGCTGAAACACTCCTATGTATATGAAGAGAGACTAGAACCTGAATCTCCAACATTCCTGTATTTTCTGTACAGCTTCTTTTTCCAATAATTTTGGTATATTTTGGAAAGACCACAAGTTTCATAACGAAAATTTTCAAGGAAAAATTATAAAACAACATATTCCCAAAGAATGACTGAAACTAAAAAATAAAGTGAAAATTAGTTTTTTACAATTGGAAAAATTATCATTAAGAACAATAGATGTACCTCACCTTTGTGCTGGGGAATATAATGGAACAGATCCTCCTGGAAGCTATGCTAAGGCACATGGAAGACAGGGAGGTGATGTGAGACAATCAGCATGGCTTCACCAAGGGCAAATCCTGCCTGATCAACCCAGTGGCCTTCCATGATGGTGTAACTGTATCGGTGGACAAGGGAAGAGCCACTGACGTCATCTATCTGGACTTCAGGAAGGCCTTTGACACGGTCCCGCATAACATCATTCTCTCTGAAAAGGAAAGATAGGGATTTGCTGTGTGGACTGATTGATAGATGAGGAACTGGTTGCTAGATTGCATCCAGATATTGGTGGTCAATGGCTCAGTGTCCAGATGGACACCAGTGATGAATGGTGTCCCTCAGGGGTCCGTTCTGGGACCTATACTCTTCAATATCTTCACCATTGACTTCGACAGCAGGATAGAGTGCATCCTCAGCAAGTTTGTGAATGACACCAAGCTGTGTGGTGTGGTCGATACGCCTGAGGGGTGGGATGCCATCCAGAGAGACCTAGACAGGCTGGAACAGTGGGCCCAGGCTAATCTCATGGGCTTCAATAAAGCAAAATGCAAGGGCTTGCACCTGGGTCATGACAACTCCCATTATCAATACAAGCTGAAGAATCCAAGGATTGAGCAGAGCCCTGCCAAAAAGGACTTGGGGGTCCTGGTGGATGACAAGCTGGACATGAGCCAGCAGTGTGCCCTCACAGCCCACAAAGTCAACCACATCCTGGGCTGCACCCTAAGAAGCATGGCCAACAAGGCAAGGGAGGTGATCCTGCCCCTCTGCTCTGCGCTGGTGAGACCCCACCTGGAGTGCTGCGTCCAGATGGGGAGTGCTCAGCACAGGAGGGACATGGAGCTGTTGGAGCGCATCCAGAGGAGGGCCACAAAAATGATCCAAGGGATGGAACACCTCCCTGTGAGGGCAGGCTGAGAGAGTTGGGGCTGTTCAGCCTGGAGAAGAGAAGGCTCCGGGGAGATCTGATAGCAGCCTTTCAGTATCTAAAGGGGGGGCTACAAGAAAGAAAGGGACAGACTCTTTAGCAGGGTCTGTTATGATAGGACTAGGAGAAGTGGTTTCAAATTGAGAGAGGGGAAATTTAGACTAGATATAAGGAAAAAGTTTTTGACAATAGGGGTGGTGAAGCACTGGCACAGGTTGCCCAGGGAGGTGGTGGATGCCCCATCCCTGGAGACCTTCAAGGTCATGCTGGACAGGGCTCTGAGCGACCTGATCCAGCTGTAGGTGTCCCTGTTCACAGCAGGGGAGTTGGACTGGATGGCCTTTAAAGATCCCTTCCAACTCAGATGATTCTATGATTGTATGATTATATTCTATGTTTCTAAGTATTTTATTCACAGAGGATTCCGGCCAATATTCTAAAGTTGGTAAAATATGATAATCTCAATTTACAAACGATGTTAGAGGATTTTTCCTCCATTTTCTGTCTAATGTCTGAGAATCTTCTTCTAGAAAGCTGCAAAGTCACATACCTACTTATGTCAGAGTTTCTCCTAGAAGACAAATGTCCTCCTTCCATCTGCTGTGTTGAAAGGTTGGAGATCAAATATAAAAGCCACCAAATCTGACATATGTTTCTATATAAGAATTTTTATAGTTACAATTTTGGCAACAGTCTTTTTATTTTCATTTAGTCAATCCACCACGGATTGAAATTAATGATGTGAGCATTAAAGGCTATGAAATGGATGTGTATGGAAGTAGATGTATTATTGATGAATACAAATAAAACTATTTTTCAAAGAACTTCCCATCTGGAGAAGACAATTACTGCATGTTCTATATTATATCATCATCTACCATAGGCAATATTTGTAGCAATGTAGAGACACTATTAACTCTTAACAACATTTCTTTAAATGCACTGTGATTTAAGAATCACTTATGTCCCAATCCTGAAAATTACTGCACTTATATCCACAGAGAGTTACATTGAAATCTATGAACATCATAAAAATAACTCCCCAAATTTAGAGTCTTTAGTTTTCAACTCTGGGAATGTGAAATTCAAATGATAAATCAGACTGTAGAGAAGCTATATTTTCCAAACACCTTGGTAGTTTGTCTCGTTCATGTCACTAAACCACAGCAGACTTAACTACGTGATACTCTAACAGACAATGAAGACCAAGCAGGCGAGCATCAGAGGGTTATACAGAGGTGACTCTCAGTTGCTTAGCTGAATGATATATTCTAATGTCACTCTGAATCTAGTAGAATATACCTGAAAGAATGGTGTTCTTACATCTTCCTCTGAATATTTGCCAAGTAATATTTTTTGATTTTGCAGTTTATAGACCTGAAGAGTCACCATAAAAATTCAACAACAGATGAGAGAGTGGTAGAATATAATAAAAAATTATTTCCCATAAGTTAATTACATATTGGAATTTGTAGATTTTATATATATAGAAAGAAAATTGCAGTAAATAACAAAATACTGGCAATGCTATGTATTAATTCCATTATTTGTTGGGTTGACAAACAGGAAGGGAATTGGCTTGCATGCCAAATTTTAGAAGTAATGGGACAGGTTCTCTCTCTTCCACAGGTAACAACAAGCAACTCAGTTAACCGTGGTGTGAAGATCATAAGAGAAGGAACATATTGGTTAACTAGCAAAGGAGATTAATAAACTAGCCATTAAAATTAACCATTTCTGCACTTGAGCTGGTTTCCTTTGATTTTTGGTCATTTTAATACATAGACTTTTCTCAGAAGAAAGGGGTGCAAAAGCTATTTCATTTGGTTTTGTTTTGCTGTGCTTTTTGTTATATATTAAGTTACAATGTATGAACAAACAAAATCTATATGCACGCATGCATCAGAGATAACATATCAGGTAATTTTACAGGTATCTTCAGAACAGGTAACTTCAGGTATTTTCCCAGTTGCTGCTCCTTGACAGCTGTTCCATTTGGAAGATGCATTTTTTTTGGTGGACAATAGTGAAGGTAAGGTTACATGGTGATCTAACTGGTAAACTGTAAACTTTGAAACGAAGAGCATCTAAAGCTGTTCTATGTTTTCCATAGACTTGGATGGCCTCCCATCTTTCTCAGAAACATTTTCTTTCATTTTTGCTGAAGTTTGTTCAATATAATTTATTTGTTGTCCTCTTCTCCATGGCCTGTGAGTCACTCCTAATTAGGCATACGATCATCAATTTTTCTCCACCTAGTTGCAATCTTCACTGTCATTTTCCATGGCTCATTCATTTTTCCAGTTCTTTCAGCCACTCCCATAGTTTCCAAAGACAAGGGATAATTGTTTTAAACTGAAAGAGGTAAGAATTAAATACTAGCAATAAATTCTTTACTATCAGGGTAGCGATGCACTGGAACAGGCTGCTCAGTGAAGGTGTGGGTGCCTCATTCCTCAGCTTGTTCAATACCACGTTGGATGGACCTTTGGGCAACTTGATCTAGTGGGTGGCAACCCTGCCCATGGCAGGTGATTGAAACTGGATGTCCTTTAAGGTCCCCTAAACACAAGACATTCTATGGTTCTGTGATTCCCATTTCATCTCTATTACCTCCCACCATGGATACTTAGGCAGTCTGTGACTCTTCCTGCACTCTGATTCTTTGCTGCTTTTTAGCCTAGTCATATAATGTCTTTCACAATTTCACGCTATACAGGCTTGTGCCAAAGGTTCTTCTTAAATCTTGATTTGAACTTTTCATGGATAAAGCACATTAGCTTACACTCTGTGATTAAGCTTACCTGGTACTTGTATCAGATGATCGTGTTTATCAATAAAGGGTGAACTGTGTATGGGAGACAGTCAATTTGACAAATCGCCTCTACTCACTACAACTCAGTCTCCTGCTACATCCCTGTTCCCTATTGATTATTTGTTCACAGGTCAATTTCTTCATGTGCTTGCTACTCTGAGGTAGTTTAACTTCTCTTTACCAAGAGATCTTAACGCCTCTTAGTCTTGCTTTCAAACATTAAGACTTCCTCTATAAAAATGCCAAGAGGAAAAGTACTGAAGGACTTAGACGCAATGAAATCTGTGAGAACAGGTTACTGCAAGCAGGTTAATGAGCTTATAAATGCAATAGTGGATGATGCTTTAATACTGGCTGCCTCCTTCCCCCCCCTTTTTTTTTCTGACTTACGTATTCTTTTGTTAATAATCCTGTCAAGACAAGACAGCAAGTATTTTTAAAAAAAAATCGGGAGGACTTTTTTTTTTTTTTTTTTTTTTTTCTGGAAAGAATTAATATTAACAAGTTTTCATGGTGATCATGATAATGTAGATAATCAAAACAGTGTACCTGTATTTTCAAAAGCTTTTACCAAGATCATATTTCAGGCCTTCACCAAAGGCTCCTAAAGAGACTCTTATCACCTGTCTGTAAGGAAAGGTGTGTTACAGACAGTGAGTGGTTAAAAGATCAGAACTTATGATCAGAAGTTTATGTCCAGTTTTCACAAAATGGAATCTTCAGTGAATGATCTGGAAAAGAAGATAAATAGTGATAAGTTCTACTGATAATACAAATTTAGTCTTAATAGTTATGCATCAATCTGAATTCAATAACTTGCAGAAGGATCCCATAGTGCCAAATAAATGTTGAATAAAATCCAGTATTCTAAAATTATTATTATTGACAATTAATCATTAATTATTAAAAATAAAACTAAGTGATAAAATCGAATGATGTATTTTTCTTAATGGCTCAGCTAACACTCAAATAAAGGTATTTTTTTTTCTTTTTTTTTTTTTTTTTTTTTTTTTTTATACCCCAAAAAAATAACCTCTTTTTTTTTTTTTTTTTTTTTTTTTTTTTTTTTTAATACACCAGACAAATACTCACTGCTTTTCATGAGAAAAAAAGTGAGTGAAATTAACAGTTGTTATGAGGATTACTGAGATGCCGACAGAAAGCGCTGACATAAAATTAAGTACATCCATTATCTACTCCCATCTTTATTGCACTTGCATTTCTGGTCATGTTGGCTGTGATTCACCTGACCTAACAATAGACAGACATTTTATGTCTATAACTGTCGAATTTGAGCCAGGCATCAGGAATTATTTCACAATTCATATTACAAAACAGATAATTTTACTTTAACACAGAATGACTTTTCCCTTAAAGCACCTGTTTCTCATTGATGATTGTAAAAGAACAGGGTAGCTTGCTAAAAGCATTTGTTGGTGTTGCGAGGATTATTGGTATTTTAAGGGGGATCTGGTTTTACACAAATTTAAGAATCTATACAAAAATGACGGAATCAATTACCTAAACAAAGGCCTATATTCCCTATGAAATCCAAGTCTTCTACTTGGGGCTAGCAGATATGGCACAGGACATGCATTAGAAATGTAAGTTTCTGAACTGGTAGGTAGAATTTAAATGGGCACATCTAGGGCATATTGTAAAGCACTAAACTCCTGCGTTTCATAGAATTATAGAATCATCCGAGTTGGAAGAGATCTTAAAAGTGCATCTAGTCCAACTCCCCTGCAGTGAACAGGGACACCTACAGCTGGATCAGGTTGCTCAGAGCCCTGTCCAGCATGACCTTGAAGGTCTCCAGGGATGGGGCATCCACCACCTCCCTGGGCAACCTGTGCCAGTGCTTCACCACCCCTATTGTCAAAAACTTTTTCCTTATATCTAGTCTAAATTTCCCCTCTCTCAATTTGAAACCACTTCTCCTAGTCCTATCATAACAGACCCTGCTAAAGAGTCTGTCCCTTTCTTTCTTGTAGCCCCCCTTTAGATACTGAAAGGCCGCTATCAGATCTCCCCGGAGCCTTCTCTTCTCCAGGCTGAACAGCCCCAACTCTCTCAGTCTGTCCTCACAGGGGAGGGGTTCCATCCCTTGGATCATTTTTGTGGCCCTCCTCTGGACACACTCCAACAGCTCCATGTCCCTCCTGCGCTGAGCACTCCCCATCTGGACGCAGCACTCCAGGTGGGGTCTCACCAGCACAGAGCAGAGGGGCAGGATCACCTTGCTTGCCTTGCTGCCCACGCTTCTTTGGATGCAGAAAACTGAAAAATTTAGAGAACTGAAACAAGCTCCTGTCTAGATGTATGCTAAGTGTCTGAGCACATCTAGAGTGAGTTAGAATAGATCCCCTAGATCTATTTAATATTCTGAAGGGATTCAGAAGTTATGCACTTGAACAGCCAGGAGATATGGGATGCAGCTCTTTCAACACACATATCTAGTGCAAATTCTTTTTTTAGAGTATTCAGTGGAACCTATGTTCCCAATCCAGGAGGGCACACATCTTAGAGTTAAGGCTGTTAGATATAACAGCTATATACAAATTCTGTATAAACTGACATGGCGCTAAACACCATGTTTAATCAACTGAATCATTCATTTGTTCTCTGTTGATCACAGTGAGAACTTAGGAGATTGGATGAATATAGATGCTATGACTAGATGGAGGTATCCTAGAGCTTAGTTCACTAAGAAAAACATAGAGATCTAGTGTCATTTCATGCTCTTTAGGTCTTCCATGAAGTCTGATTCCACTCTAAAAGAGAATGATTCGTCCATAGACGTGCTGAATGTAACTAATTGCAGCTGTGTTTGTAAAATGACAATATCTCTCAAAGGTGAATTGTTACCTAGGCTATAGTATACCATTATCAGCATCTGAGTAGCCTTGATGAATCAGTTTACTTTCAGATAAATCAAATTCAGTATCACTAAATCCAGCAGAGATTCACTTTAAACCAAGGGCAAGCCTTGTTCTCCAGCGACAGGAAGAAAATTTAAGAATAATTTTAAGAATTTTCCACTGTCATAAAGTCGTAAATTTTAGTAAAATACAAACCTAACAAGAACAGTCATTTTTACTTTGGATAAACACAAAGTACTCTAAATGTGAGTTTGAAAAAAAAGACTGTGGTATTTTAAGTCTCATTTTGGAATAGTAAGTGTCAAGATTAAGGATTGTTCTTAAGAAGTTGTTGAAATTCTTGCCAAAAAGGGCACTTGAAATTGTGTTGGAATTGAGTTTAGAAAAGTCTCAACAATAGTCTCTGTACTTTTTCTTGAAAAATATGAATGCAATATGATTTCCTAACATGTATAAAATCTAAAATGCACAACGAAGCTGGTAAGTAGTTAGGTTTTCTTTGCTATTAAATGCCAAGGTTGCATTTGTGCCCCTTTGGATCCGTCCATATATGGTGTAAGTGGAGCACCCCTAGTGGAAACTCAACAATGGAAGCCAGCTCTGGAGCAATCAGGTTTCCGTAGAGCTGCGCTCTTGCCTAAGTAACTCTGCTTAGAGGCTCAATACTCAGCCTCTGAGCACCCACATGTTATTGATGCCTTTGTGATTTTAGGAACAACAGATCAGTATTGCTCTGTCCCACATAGCTATCTCAGCTCACTCAAAGGCAAATAGAGAATTTCTTATATGGCACAAAACTGTGCTACATAAAAATTTTTATAGACTCCCAACACTCTGTTGAAAGAACTGCCTTCATAGCTACTTGTCTTCTTACTGCCAGGTAAAATGCAGGTCCTGTTCCTGAACAGGGTCTCTGGAAGTTACTGCAGTCATAAAATACCTCCAGTATTGGATGGAAAATGACTGGGTATGACTGAAAATTCAGTAATTGAGATCCTCATGATTAGATGTCAGGTAAACCTTTTCTTCATCTGTGTTTTTGTTTTGTTTCTTTCATTGTTTCTTTTAATACAAGGTGATGTTCATAGAAATTGGGATCTTCAATAAAAATAAGGGTTTTGCACCAACTTTGTGCCTCAGAATTACATGCATGCAGAAAATGTCAACCAGTGTGGCCTCCAACCGCTTCACTGGAGGTAGGGCCATTCTAGGCTGACATACATGGAACCAGATGGCAGCCTACAAGTGAAAGATTTGTGATCATTATAATTGAATGACAGACTTTCTTCTGAGTACCACAGCAGTTAAAGAGTGTTTTCAAAGTTCAATAAGAAAAGTCACATAACTTGTGATCTCATCTTGCCAATTAGGAGAGAAAACCCTTAAGGGTAATAAGCTTGGCCAGATAAATGTAGGCTTTTAGAGCTAATGAGGATCATGCTATATAAATTGGTATCACTCTCTTCTTTTAATTAAAAGAAAATAAGCACATGACATGTTTTGTCTGCTTTTCTTTTTTATTTATTTCTTCATTATTTTCTTTATTATCATTACTATTTTTAATGAGATATTTTGGTAGTATAGCATTCACATTATGGATACCTGGGGCCCCCAGCATAAGAAAATTGTCTAGCTGCTGCAACAGGTCTAGAGGAGGGCCGTGAAGAAGATCAGAGGGCTGGAGCACCTCTCCTACAAAGGAAAGTTGAGGAGGATGGGTTTGTTCAGCTTGGAGAAGAGAAGGCTCCAGGGAGACCTCATTGCAGCCTTCCAGTACTTAAAGGGAGCTTACAAACAGGAGGGAGATAGACTTTTTACAAGAGTTGATAGTGATAGACAAGGGAGAATAGTCTAAACTAAAAGAGAGGAGATTTAGGTTAGACATTACAAGGAAAAATTTTACTCAGAGGGTGGAATGGCACTGGAACAGGCTGCCCAGAGAAGCTGTGGATGCTTCGTCCCTGGGGTTGTTCAAGGCTAGGCTGGATGGGTCCCTGGGCGGGCTGATTCTGTGGATGACAGCACTGCCCTTGGCAGAGGGGTTGGAACTAGATGATCTTCAAGGTCCCTTCCAACCCAAGCCCATTTATGATTCTATGATTCTGTGATAACTGTTGAAGGAAGAAGCAATATACTTCACTGGACAGCTTTCCTGATGTCTGCCTATGCTCTGTATCTGCAAATACACAAAAAACAACCTCTGCATTATCGAAAATATTCTTTCTATAATCAGTATAAAAATAAAAAATACAAAAAATAAAAAATCAGCTTTTGCTACGTTATTTATAAGAACGACAAACAAAATCAGATACATGTTGTTTCCAAGACAGGTAAATGGCTTGTTAAAGGGGAGGAAGGGAACCTAAATATTTAAAAACGCACATGCTTAGTGATGAAAAAAATAATCAGAGAATAGCAAAATAAAGGTCTGCATAGTTTTTTAGCAGCTCATTTTGCAGCTCTCTAATGTATACTTTCAAATGAAATTTGTTACATATGCATAGTTCTTTAATGCAAAACACGTTTTCACTTATGATTATACAAGAAATTCCAGTGCATGCTGTCTCCAGAATATGCACTGTTAATTTAAAAAAAAAAAAAAAAAAAATTGTCTAGAATAAAGCCAGATGTAATGAAAGCAACCTGAGTCCTTCATCTATACTTCATAAATACGTTGTCTCCTACCTCCAAGCTCTATGTAACTTTCAGAATTTGCCCTGTGGTTTTTATGGCAGGTGAGCGTTTATCTTAATTGAAAATGTACTTATCTATACTGAATAATCTTTACCATTAAATAATCTTCTTCAGTTTGTTGTCTTCATTTTTTAGTGTTCCTTAATGTTTTTTAAATCACCAAGATTTAGAAATAAAGCAGTAGTCCAAACCTCAACACCAAGTGATAAATGTATGTTTTGTTAAACTTTACGTGTGAAGCACCCTGCAAAGACATGTTATTAAAAATCATATTAGTAAACTATATTTTTAAATTTAGACAAAGGCTAAACCAGATAAATCTGAACATTTTAAAACTCAAAAATCTCTATATTATGCATTTGAAACACAATACTTTTCAGTGAGAGTACTGTATTCTTTGTCTCTTGAAGTCTTGAAACCAATATATGAGATGGGGTCTTATTCTGAAGACATGTTTTAGGAAAATCATAAATGTTAGACTACCTATGATAAAGTATATGTGAAACTGGTTGAGTTCACAAGTGTTAGTCTAGAAAAATGTTTGTGTCTTTCTATCATCTAATGTACAATAAGGAATAAAAACTACTTTATGAAAGATCTCTGCATTGAAGGAATACTTTTCATTTATGAAAATGCTGTGGGAGTCAGTAACAGAGTTTTTGAAGTATCCTTTGCTGCAATTGGTAAATATGAAACACATTGTTGGAAGGTATGGAGATGCAGTTGAAGACTGGAGCAAATTCCGAATTATCCCCCAAAAAAAGAGTTTAGGTAAGGCAATCCTACTAGTGGGTTAGAATTCAGTTCAAGGTTAAGCTAATGTAACATCTTGGAAAGATTATAGCAGTGGTAAAAATCATCAATACTTCCACATATACATCTGATAGATGCAATACTTCTACAGTATGTCTGATATTTAGATTTTGTTTGATTAAATAATGCTGTGATATCTTTCACTTTCAGACTCACGCTACGGGGAAGAAGCAAACAGTCAAAATATAACTGCCACTTGGTAAAGATCACATCACAGCTGGGCTTGCATCATGTTGATTCTGAAAGTGAAGAAAGAATGAGGAAACCAAAAGCAGTGTCATCTCTGCCTATGTCAGTGAAAGTCTGAAAATCTTGCAAAATAAAGGAGAATATCTGGATCTATGGGAAAGTCATTTTGAGTATGTTTTTTCCCTGGTACATTGATCAATAATGATGAATAGTTAAAGTACAGTAATGGGAGAAGTTTAAAATGTCCATTTTCTCTTATTTTCCTCCTAATTGACCTGAAAACTTCTGGTTGGGAGATTTCTACCACTTGACTCAAAGTTGACTCAAACTCATTTTCCCTCTCAGGTGAAAATGTATAAGTAAATAAATCTTAAAAGCTTTTCATGTTCCTAAACTAAAAGAATTAAGGTGGAGATCCATGTATGAAAAGTCTGAATGTATATTAGATTGACACTATAAATGTATGACTGCATCACTTCATTGTATAAACACTATAAGTTAAAAAAAAAAAAAAAAGAAAACCATAAACAGATGAGCTGAAACATCAAGTAAGACATATGAGCACTAGGGGGGGGAATTGTGGGAACTGATAATACTCTGTACATAAACTATTATGCAGTAATTAAAGGACGAAATGCATCATGCTAAAGCAAGCAAGCAAGAAAAAATGAAAAAGGAAAAGGAAGGAAACTACTTGAGAGGCTGAGGTTTTTCATGTATCACTATAATGTAATGAAAAATGACTAGAACAAGCTTGTATAGCTCAGGCTCTTACCAGATATAAAGACTAGGCAGCAGCCTAGAAACAGAAAACTGAGCACCAGATTGACTTGTGGAGGAATCAGTGAAGTGAAGACAAGCCTTTGTTGGCATTATATAAGAAAAAAAAGGAGAAATGGCAACTTAGTATGGTGACGACATCACAGCCCTGTCAGGGTGGTATGATTTACAGCCCAAATTCCATGAAGTAGTCCATGGGCCAAGCTACCAAGAAGTGTGTAAAATCCAGAATCCTCTAAATGAATGCAGAAATGAAAGATCTATCACCTGGGACAAATAATTAAAGCAGTTAGTGATGCTGGCAAGGCAACAGTATCTAGAACAGATAATCCAACCCTGTGCAAGCCTGCAAAAAGTTCTTAAAATTCCTTTCAGATCTAAAGACCTGGATGCTCTCCTCATAATACATGGGTGAATAAATAAAGCAATTCAGCCTACACATCACCTGCCTCTTCAACTACTACAATTATGACTCTGGCCATCAAAACCCCTATCTTCCCTCACAGATTTATTATTCAGTCCATTCTGTCATTGTTTCTT
>VXAV01007056.1:309304-328287 GCA_013399715.1 Alectura lathami | reverse complement strand
TTTTTGATTTTGCTAATATTTCATACTGAGAATTTTCAGAATTTTAATATTAATACCCTTCCACATTTTTTTCTCTTTTTTCCCTCAGAAGACCTGTAATTAGCCTACCCTCTTCACTATTGTCATATGTTCTACTGATACTATTGAGAATTTACTGTGTTTGTTTGGATATTTATAGACTTCTTGGAATTCCTTATTAGATTTTGTTTTTCACTTCTTGGTCTTATAATTTGTCACTGTACTTTACTGTCAGAAGTATTTAGTTCTCCATCTTACTTCTCAGTAATAATATCCCAGAGCTCCTATCTATGCAAAAAATAACAACTATAATGATCTAAAATACAGACTTGGCCTTCTCACTGAGGATTTCCTAAAGAAGAAAAGCCATCACTTCCATGCACTACTAGCTTGTTTTTGTATTGGGCAGAAGTAGATGTCATAATTTTTTGATATTAATTTCCTGACTACTTCAGTGTAACAAAAGTTGCAGTCTCTCCAGTCTCAGTTTTCACCAGATGCCATCGTTCACTGTTGTAAATGTTTTTTAGATGCTGCAAGTTGCTGGCAAAGATAAATGACTGATCTCCATACCCTTAACACTACTGCGTTCCCTCCTTGCCCAAATCTCCAGTTCCTCACAGAAGTTAAGCAAGAGAATGCTTCTAGACGTTCAGACGAGGTATAGAAATATATGTAGATCTGCTATTTGCTCCATATCTGGGCTTATTATTACTGGTTTTGACCAGTCTTTCCTGTCATTTTTCCAGTTCTCTGACCATCCTTATAACTCTATGTTCAGTGCTTTCTGTAATGATTCAAATCCTTTCTATATCAAGGTCTTCCACATTCATATTTCTTTTTCCTTTCCACACATTTCCTCACACAAATCATAACGAGTAGAAAACTCACCGAGCGTTCATATTAGACTTTTCAAACGCAAATGCAGCATTGTATCAGCACAAAAATTTCAAAAGCTACAGCACATTTTTACATACAGAGGCTGCCTTATACCCTGTAGCACACAGAGGCTAATCCCATCCTTTCTTAAAATCGGTAAAAAAATAAAAGGTATATTTGATATTGGTTCCAGCATGACAGTATTATGTCACTGATTTATTTTTCATGAACAACATAGATTGTCCTCTATATACTCCTTTTATAAATGACAGTATATATTTATATTAAAGATAATATTTGATAGCCTGTAACAAGAAAGGAGATACAACATTGTCATGCCCATTATGTTCCCTTTTTCCAAAATAGGGTATATGATTTCCGAGTTTTTGTGTTCTTTTAAATCTTCAATAAAATGAAATATTTTTATATAGTCCCTAAGTTAATAGTCTATTATTTTATTTGCTAATCAACCACTAAGACACCTCATGCTTTGTTATTTCATCCTTTTCAAGGTTTTCTTCACAGACAGTTCATGTAGCTGAAAATTGGCTACTAGAAATGTTGTACTGACTGTCCATCTAATGACATACTATCTGGGGAATGAAGAGAGGTAGGACAGCATGAGAAAGAGAGGCCATTACAGAAGTGAATTAAAGGCTACCCGACGACTAGAGGATAGAGAAAAAGAAATATGATGGAAAAGGAGAAGAGAGATCACATGAAAAATTCAGCCCAGTCATCATACCTCCAGAAACATGAGGTAACAACGACGTGGAGCAGAGAAAGGAGAGCGGGATTGCTGCAGTTGTTTCACAAACCATTTTCAACTTTGACAATTTGTGCAATCAAACCAGCCTTGATTACCTTTTCACATCCATCTCGATTTTATAATGAAGTCTTTAAATGCCTTCTTTAAGGTCAAACCATTTATATTTTTAATTATTATTGTATTTTTAGTTGTCTTGCAATGATGTTCTTTAAAAATGCTTCTAGAAGAGACATGGTTCTGCCTGGGTATATTTTATCAAATCAGACAAAAATTGTCATTGACAGTGTTTTACAAGGCTATACTTTTGGCTTTATTATATTGCTCACAACAGAGTGATTAAAGTTTTAGTTTTGTTCTCAGTTATCAAGTGCTCAAAACATTCCATGTTTCTAGTCTCTTTTCCACAGATGTGTCTCTCTAATCATACTACAACTGGCATTTTTTCCAGAATATATCTGAGAGGTTTTTTAATAATGTTTAAATTCTTTTTTGTGTATATGGCAACATGGTTGTGGGGAGGATTTTACAAAACAGTCATAAGATTAACAATTTTTTTTATCTGGTCCTAGTTCTTCAAGTTCTCTAACCTGTGAGATCCATCAATCTCATAGCTTAGCTCACAAAGTCATGAGAGCACACAGTTCCTCTCATGTGACAAAATCATTACTCTCACATAGCATTTCCACTGCATCGATAAAAAAAAAAAAAAATGATAACAGTAGAACAAATGAGAAAATAAGTTATTGCTGCTTAAGGCACTGAACTCATTGACTGGATGATCAGGTTGATTTCACATAAAAGTCATGAAATTCTCCTCAAGTTCACTGGTCCAATTCATTTAAAATAGTGTAAGAAAAAAATATTACTTAGTAAGAAAATATCAGGTAAAGAAAAATTAAGTGACTTCATAAAAGAGAAATTGTATTTGATGCCAAATTGAATATTGGCAAATGATACATGAGGAGAGAAAGAAAACGCCTCATCACATCTGGCATGCCAGCAGGTAAGTACATTTTGAAAATGCTAGTAGGGAATAAACCTGAAGCAGAAAAATCAGTGGCAATGCATACTAAAAGAGCTTGCAGGTTTTAATGTCATTCTGGTCTATGGCTGCAGATGTAGCATTGTGGATGCTGTGGGAGATCATGAAGAAAAACTCACTTCTCTGATAAAATGGAACCAGGAGATAAAATTCTATGAAAAGATGACTGCTACAGGATCCAACAGGGTGTGTTGGCAAGTCATCCAAAAGCTACAGTCTGATTCTGAGAATGCTAAGCCATATGCATAGATCTAAGCATTTCAGTGAATTAAAAGACAAAGATGTAAAATCTCTGTTAGTGTACCTCCAGTGTGTGAGAAGTCCTGGGGAAAGATAAAAATGAACTTAATTGCTTCAGCATATTATCTTCATCACCTATTATCTTCAAATAGCTAGTTTTGAATGAAGAAAGATTCATACAAAATAGAAGGAAAGGAAAACCAGAAATAACCTAGATCATTGTTGCTGTTGCCATTGGAAAGAATGTGCACATACTGAACACAAGTGTTTGCCAAAGTTTTTGCATGTACAGTTTTATCAGTATGCCTAAAATTACAAAGCTGCTTTGGAAGATAGCACATTCAGAAATACACTGTTCCCAAACACTTTCACTGAATTTGCACTGCTAGAGTTTTTGGTGTGTACTACAAGAAACAGATGGAGACAACATACTTGACTCATTGTCCGAATAAAATAGCATAGAAATGGCAACTGTACATGGTACAGCAACATCATCATGGTAGAATAGAATCAAAAAGCCTCAGTCAAACCAGTTATGTTCAGTTTTCAAACTAAAGATCACAAAGGACCTGAGAAAAAGATATATAAAATAAATGTTCACCTGCTCACATTCATCATCTTGTCAGACACCAGAGGAGAAGACATACATGACTCTCAAGAGTACAGCAATAGCAAATGGAACTTTAAGAGGTAAAATCAAGAAACTCAAAAACTCTCAGAAAAAACACATGTTGAAACACACGAGTGTATCCAGAAAGCCAGAGCTGCTGCAGCAATGCATTAGCATGAGTGAGGAGAACAATGGAAGGTACAGTGAGCTGCTGTCACATGAATGAGAGAAAGCAGCCCATGCAGCAAAAGACAATGAAAATACTCAGCATCATTTATAAATATTTAAAGACAAAAAAAAAAAAAAATTGTTTGAACACTACCAATACAATTAGCACGGAAAGAATAATGCATTCTATCAATTATGGTGTTCATAGAATCATAGAATCATAGAATCATAGAATCATAGAATCATCTGAGTTGGAAGAGATCTTTAAAGGCCATCCAGTCCAACTCCCCTGCAGTGAACAGGGACACCTACAGCTGGATCAGGTTGCTCAGAGCCCTGTCCAGCATGACCTTGAAGGTCTCCAGGGATATGGGAAATCCACCACCTCCCTGGGCAACCTGTGCCAGTGCTTCACCACCCCTATTGTCAAAAACTTTTTCCTTATATCTAGTCTAAATTTCCCCTCTCTCAATTTGAAACCACTTCTCCTAGTCCTATCACAACAGACCCTGCTAAAGAGTCTGTCCCTTTCTTTCTCATAGCCCCCCCTTAAGATACTGAAAGGCCGCTATCAGGTCTCCCCGGAGCCTTCTCTTCTCCAGGCTGAACAGCCCCAACTCTCTCAGTCTGTCCTCAGAGTGGAGGTGTTCCATCCCTTGGATCATTTTTGTGGCCCTCCTCTGGATGCGCTCCAACAGCTCCATGTCCCTCCTGCGCTGAGCACTCCCCATCTGGACGCAGCACTCCAGGTGGGATCTCACCAGCACAGAGCAGAGGGGCAGGATCATCTCCCTTGCCTTGTTGGCCACGCTTCTTAGGGTGCAGCCCTAAGGCTGTGAGGGCACACTGCTGGCTCATGTCCAGCTTGTCATCCACCAGGACCCCCTAGAACCTTTTGGCAGGGCTCTGCTCAATCCTTGTATCCTCCAGTGTGTATTGATAGTGGGAGTTGTCACGACCGAGGTGCAAGACCTTGCATTTTGCTTTGTTGAAGCCCATGAGATTAGCCTGGGCCCACTGTTCCAGCCTGTCTAGGTCTCTCTGGGTGAAAGTGTTACTTGTAGGGAAACAGTATTCATCCTTTCTGACTTTTTCATCTTTAAGGGTCTCCATCTGTTTCATCCTGAAGAGAAGAGAACAATTCCATCATTCTCCTGTTCTCCTTGTATTTTTCATGGCAGGATTTGGGCACAAAATACCTTATTTAACCTAGAACACTTACCATCATATTAGAAATTTCATTGTTTCTCTTTCCAGAAGACTTCATTAAATATTTATATTCAGATCACATGCAATGATGCAAAGTACAAGCAAACATTAGTACAAAAATACTATGTTCTGATAGAAAATATAACCAGAGCATGAAAACGTTTTAATACTTTTTGATCAAGTGACAAAACAACTTTATATAAGTGATTACACACATCAAATATTTAATAGTTTTTGACACACATTATATAATGCCTTGTTTTGAGAAGGTTTGCAGGATAAGTAATCAATTGGTCATGTGTTTTAGTTAGCCAAAATCTGATGTATTCAAAGGTAGTAAATGGAATTTCAAGTAGAATAGAATCATCCAGTTACAAGAGACCTTCAAAGACCATTTAGTACAACTGCCTGATCACTTTGGGGAACAAATTATTTAAAGGGAAGGAAATCATTGGTAGGGTTAATGATAGGTGGGAACATTGAGAATTCTTCGGGATCTGATACTACTTAGCATTTTAATCAATAATCATACTATGTGTGTTTAGATGATCGTATAAGGTCTTTGATAGCTCACTGAATAGGTCTATGGAAGCAGTAAATAATAAGGAGAGGAGACTGTGCTTACACAATGTTCCAAGTTCCCTGAGTAGAAGATTATAATTCAGCAAAATATTTCAGTGCAGCAATGCCAATGCAAAGTTCTACATATGAGAAGTGATGCAGGCTTCAGTAGCAGAATTAGAAATTTCTCCTTGGAAGGCAGAGATTTTAGAAACAATACTGTTGTCAGAGACAACAGTGCCAGTATGGAAACTCAGTATAAAGTTCCATGAATAATGTCACTGGATTTGTATAAAGGTATATAAAGATAACCCCTGCAAACAGCATTTTAAAGAATTTGAAGAATACTTCATCCTGCTTGAGGTCTGCATTTCAGGGAGGATATGAATAGAATAAGGAGAATTTAGAGGACTCCAAAAATGATCCAGATAGCAGAAAGCAATCCTTGAAGCGGGATGGATATGGAATTCAGACCACTAGTTTGTTGAAGAGAAAATGAAGTTAATGCTGCAGTGATATTTGTTACATGGTAATGTTTCAATCTTGCAGACAAAGAGTTAAGAAAATCTAGGGCCTGGGAGCTGAAGTTAGGCTTGAAATTAGATGCAATAAGATATATTGGTGAAGTTAATTGATGATTGGAACAACCTGCCAGAAGAAGCTGTGGTCTTGCTATTGTTTGGAGTCTTTAAAAGCAGATTAGATAGTTCTCCAAAAAACTTATTTTCAGCCAGCTTCTGGAAAGAATATCTGCATCCTGTGGAGGCAGAGCATAAGGCCAGATGTTCCCTTTGAAAGGAAATCCTGGTCCCTTCTGTTCTCAGTGTTCTTGAGTGAGAAAAATGAGTCTTTTATTGCCATCTTTTTCAGAGCAGCACTCAGAGTCAGCATTTCCAGGATTAGTTAGGTAGAGCATACTCCCTCAGCAGAGCTGTGTTTTCAGTGTCATGCAGTGTGTAAACAGCAGGCAATAAACTTGTCAAGTTGCTCCCAGAAGACCATGTTTTGCCTGCAGAACCTACATATTGGGGATGATACCTAATACAGAGTTAGATAATTTGATTCCTAAGTCAAGTCCTATCTTGGAAGGAAAAAGCATTCCACTTAAAAANTTGGAAAGAAAAAAAACTCCAATTAAAAAAAAAAAAAAAAAAAAAAAAAGAAAGAAAGAAAAAGCAAAACAAACGAATAAAAATGACTTTTATATTGATAACTATTTTATGTCCAATACATCGTCTCTCCATTCTGGAAATCTAATGAAGCCATTTTTCCAATAAGAAACATATTTTTTGCTGGTTGTGTCTACATGTGTTCCATCTTCTGGAGGTTTTTTGCTCACAGTTTATCATATACTGAAGAAACTACAACAAATTTAGTAAGAGGTTATAAATCTCAGATATGCAAATACTCCAATACTTTACTGGCTATCCTTTCAATTATTAATAATTATTAATTGAGATATTTTCTTTCTGCTAAACTTTCCATTTAAATTCATTTTCTATATTGAATTATCGTGAGCTAAAAGGAACTCCTGCAGAGCTTCTTCCAGGATAGTATATGCTTTCTATTAGGCTTAGTTCATCAGCACTGGCAGCATGTTAATTAACTCAGCTGTGAATGACCCCCCACTATTTTCAGTAAAATAACTGAGATTTCTAGTAATGACATAAAATAATGATAAAAAGAATAGATAATATACTGTTTTTGCAGCCAACAGAGAATGGTAGAATACTTATCATAATCCTTTTAGTAATAGTCTCTCTGTGAATAATCTTCTTACTATACATTTCTGATATCAGACAGTGAAAAGGGATAATATAAAATAATACCACCTTGTATGGACACAAAACGTCCTAAACATTGGAAAGAAAACCACAAGTGTGTGAACTGAGTGACATTGAGTGAAAATTCTCTGAAACTTGAAAAGCAACTGTTAATAGAAGAGTACCAGCAGTTATGTTGCTCCAGTCATTCAATTATTACCATTATTACTTTACCTATATTTGCACCTGTTGTAACAGTGGACTAAAAACCAGAATGGGATTAAAATCTCATCACTGTGGGCTAAGGATATGCATGGAAACAAAACTGGACAACCTCAAGGGAAAATTAAGTAATTAATTATCCAAGAAAGCTTTTGAAAGTTTTTAGAAAGCACCTTTTTTCAGTATCTTTATCGACAATCTGGATGAAGGCATTGAGTCCATCCTCAGTAATTCTGCAGAAGACACAAAGCTGAGAGGAAGTGTTGATCTGCCTGAGGGAAGAAAGGCCCTACAGAGGGATCTGGACAGGCTGGATAGATGGGCTGAGGCTAACTGCATGAGGTTCAATAAGGCCAAGTGCCAGGTCCTGCACTTTGGTCACAAGTCCCAGAGTGACTGGGAAGCTCTGCGAAGGGAAAAAACCTGGGGGTGTTGTTGACAGCACGCTGAATATGAGCAAGCAATGCGCCCAGGTGGCCAAGAAGGCCAACGGCATGCTAGTTTGCATTAGGCACAGTGTGCCCTGTACTTGGCACTGGTGAGGCTGCACCTCAAGTGCTGTGTTCAGTTTTGGACCCTCACTACAACAAGGACATCAAAGCCCTGGAGCCTTTCCAAGAAGGGCAACAAAGTGGGTGAAGGGCCAGGAGCACAAGTCTCACGAGGAGTGGCTGAGGGAACTGAGGCTGTTTAGTCTGGACAAGAGGAGGCTCAGGGGAGACCTTAATGCTCTCTACAACTACCTGAATGGAGATTGTGTTGAGGTGGGGGTCGGCCTCTTCTCCCAGGTAACAGTGATAGGACTAGAGGTAACGGCCTCAAGCTGCACCAGGGGAGGTTCAGGCTGGATGTTAGGAAAAACTTCTTTGAGAGTGTGGTCAGGCATTGGAACAGGCTGCCCAGGGAGGTGGTGGTGTCTTCTTCCCTGGAGGTGTTCAAGATACGTGTAGATGTGGCACTTAGGGACAAGATTTAGTGGGCATGGTGGTGTTAGGCTGACAGTTGGACTAGCTGACCTTAGAGGTCTTTTCCAACTTTTATGGTTCTATGATTCCCTAAGCACTACGTATCTAAGGTACATCATCACATGTACTGCATTCTAAACAATTCTGTATTATATTCCCTGCTGGTATTAGTCTAAGTGCAGCCACATTGTTCTCAGTGGATGTGACTTGCCTATGAGCCTTAGCTCCTGACTTAGAACTGTGAGAGATTATGTTCATATTTCTAGCCAAAGATTTTTTTTTTTTTGCAATAAACAGAAATGCTGAACAAAACTGAGATAATGAAGTGATGTCACTGCTTTCAGAGTAAGTGGGCTAGTGAGCATGTATGAAACACCAATATATTCTCTGATTATTTCTAAAAAATGTGAAAAAAAATAAGAGGCTTGAGGCATTTGACATAGATTTTGCTTTAAGCAAACTGTAGATATTACTGGAGAAGTCTAATCTTAGCTTAGAACAAAGTAATTTAAAAAAAAAAAAGTTCTTTTTTTTCAAAAAAAAAAAAAAGATTAAAGAGAAGAACAAGGGACAGGTAATCACATTAATGGGTTGCATCGCATAATCTTTCTCCTGTTCTCATTAAAGTCAACAGTTGGAGGGGAGTGAATAGCGCCATAAGAAAAATTGCTGAAGGAGACAGAAGAGCCATTTGCGAATGGATGCAGAATGTTCAGCATCTTTTCTACTAAAAGAAATGTTATACATAAAATTATATTTCCTGATCAATTGGAGCTTGTCCTGATCAAGCGTAGCCTGTTGATGAAGCCTTTTGCCTCCAGCTGCAGGAGGCATTGCAACTGCAAGCTTTTTTCCTGTTGACTTCAACCACCCTGACATCCTGTGGAAAAGTAGCACAGCAAGACACAGGCAATCCAGGAGGCTCTTGGAAGGCTTTGAGGATAACTTATTGAGCCAAGTAATAGACAGTCGAACCAGGGAGGATGCAATACTGGACATGTTGCTCACCACTGCTAGTGAACTGATTGGTGGCATCAGGATTGGAGGCTGCCTGGGCTGTAGTGATCACACGATGGTGGAGCTAACATTCCTGAGGGATATGGGGCAGACAAATTTTGAAGTTAAGACCCTAAATTTTAGGAAAGCAAAATTCCAGCTCTTCAGTGAATTACTGAACAAAGCTTCCTGGGAAACTGCCCTCAAGGATAAGGGAGCACAGCACAGCTGGCAGATTTTTAAGGAAGCTTTCCTTAGTGCCTGAGAGCTCTTCTTCCCCAGGTGTAAGAAGTCAGGAAAGGAAGGTAGCAGACCGGCACGGCTGCACTGTGACCTGCTGGTCAAACTGGAGAGCAAGAAGAAAATGCACAGGCATTGGAAGCAGGGACAGGTATCCCGGGAGGACCACAGGGATGCTGTTAGATGACCTTTAAATGTCCCTTCCAACTCAAATGATTCTATGATTCTATGATATTACAACATAGGTTCAAAATGGAAGAAACCATTTTAAAGAACAGGTATTTCCTGTTGAAGGAGACTGCACCTGTTCAAAAACTTTCAAAGGCAGTCCTTCTTTCCTTGAAAAAAGAGATTTCTGAAATAAAAAATGTGAGAACAAATGACAAGCAACTGGTTATACACTCCTGAAGATAACAACATTTTAGTTTTCTGTGGGTTAATATTTTTATCAGTAACTCAAAAGACAACATTAAAAAGGCATTGATGATGTTTGCAGGTGGCACCAAGATGGTGATAGTCAGCTTGTAAACAAACAGTGCATGTTTTGTCCCAGACAAATATAGACATGTGGAATCAGGTACACAGGCCAAAGCTATGAGATTGTGAGGAACAGATACTTAGAGAATCAAGCAGGTATGGGGTGGTCTCTGAAGTATCACAAATTAAATAACTAATTGGATACGATATTCCAGGTGGACATGCAAGAGGTAAAAAATATGTGCCTTTAGATATTACATTTTTTCTCTATTTGGTCCTACTGTGATACTTCTGAAATCTGTATCCAATCCTAGCATCCATTTTTGAAGAAGGTTACTGAAAAATTGAAGAAGTCTCAGAGTAGACCCAAAATACATGAACAATTATAAAATATGCATTTCAATGAAAGACTCAGACAGTTCAGTCTATTCTATTATCAAAGAAATAGTAATGAATATTATACTCTATTTGTGCAAACAGTTGCTAATAAAGAAAGAAATAAGCACTTGTTAATAAAATGTTCTTCAATTTGGAACATAAAGGTACAATAAAATGAAATGGCAAGTCTTTTGGGGCAATCCCAGGTGTGTGTACACACTGGGAGAAGAACTCCTTGAGAGCAGCCCTGCGGAGAAGGACTTGGGCGTTGTGATCGACGAAAAGCTGGCCATGAGCCGACAGTGCGCTCTTGCAGCCAGGAAGGCCAATGGCATCCGGGGCTGCATCAAGAGAGGGGTGGCCAGCAGGGAGAGGGAGGTGATCGTCCCCCTCTACTCTGCCCTTGTGAGGCTTCACCTGGAGTACTGTGTCCAGGCCTGGGGCCTCCAGTACAGAAGGGATGTGGAGCTGTTGGAGCGGGTCCAGAGGAGGGCCACCAAAATGATCAGAGGGCTGGAGCACCTCTCCTGTGAGGAAAGGTTGAGGGAGCTGGGATTGTTCAGCCTGGAAAAGAGAAGGCTCCGGGGAGACCTCATTGCGGCCTTCCAATACTTGAAAGGAGCTTACAGGCAGGAGGGGGACCGACTTTTTACACAGGTGGGTAATGGTAGGACAAGGGGGAATGGGCTAAAACTGAAAGAGGGGAGGTTTGGGTTGGACATCAGGAAGAAATTCTTCACTGAAAGGGTGGTGAGGCGCTGGAACAGGCTGCCCAGGGAAGTTGTGGCTGCCCCATCCCTGGCTGTGTTCAAGGCCAGGCTGGATGGGTTCCTGGGCAGTTTGATCTAGTGAGCTAGTGGCTGGCAGCCCTGTCCACGGCAGGGGGGTTGGAACTAGATGATCTTTGAGGTCCCTTCCAACCCAAGCCATTCTATGATTCTATGATTCTATGAGTTTGCAGCTAACTTCAGAATGAAAAAAAAAAAAAAAAAAACACATTTCTTTATAAAGTAAAATATTTAACTATTTAAACACTTCATCAAAAGTTGTGATGAGCCTTCATGTTTTTAAAATCAGGGTAGGATTTCTTTTTAACCACAGATTTTGAGCTTGTGACATGAATCAAATCAGAGGTCCGACATTATACAGTATATTAGGTAACACAGTAGCCTCAAAATCCTTTAATGCATTTTCCCAACCGTAAAGGTAACATCTGACTATCAATGTATTTTTGTTTTGACATTCTAGAAACAAGCTTAATATCATGATATCCTGAAGTCATTCAGTGGCTTGCACACAATCTTATTTGATTCCCAGAGGGTGGGGTTACCTCACAGCACAACTAGAACAATATAAGTTGGTTTAAGTCCACACTTAAATGACATATTTTCCCAGTTTATATGTTTCCCAGACTTACAAGTATAACACAATGTTAAACAAGGATATATCAATTGTATCATGTAATTGGATAAATATAAATTTATAAATATAAATTTAAAAAAAAAAAAACAATATGCGATATTACTTCCTAGAAGATTTCTGTCTTAATTCAGGCTAATTCAGCTGATAATGTAGAAGTTAAATAAAAACACAGAACCTCAGGGCATAAAATCCATTGTTGTGCCTCCTGGGGACTATTTTATCTCTAAAGATTATGTTGCAAAGTCATGCTTAGTTGAATGCCTGTTTCTTCAACATTCACTGATTTTGCAAAAGTAGGTTTTTATGTGTGAATGTTTTCTGTATATCAATTTTTTCTCCTGTTTTGCACAGTTTTATATAGTGCACTCACTCTCATGATATGTTAGGATTTTTCTTTTGGTACTCATTCTAATCGTGTTGGGTTTGGCACTTCAGATTTCCTAAATACAAGCAATTAAATTGGTTTTTAGCTACCTTTAGAGTTACAAGTGGAGATATTTTTGGAGGGAGATGTAATATATTTTATTATAGTATGTAGGAAAACTTTGGAAAAACTAAAAAGGTTTTCACCTAATGTATTTCAAAATGATCACATTCTAACTTATCTGATTGCCTGTGATTTGGTTTCATTTTGTATTTATACGAAGTACAACATTAGTTTTATGCAAATTCATTCACCCATCTGGCAATTTCCTTTAGATATGCATAAATGGGGAAGTGAAAATTTCTACTACAGACAGCTCAAAAAAATCTTTATTCTTGATCCACTTTTATCTCTTTTATTTCACAGTTTTTTCCCTTTCTGCCACATTTCCAAGGCATCTCTCTTGTTTTATTTCAATATTTCAAGTTAAAAATAATAGACTAAAATCCTAGAAAATTTTATTCCAAAACATCTGTTAAAGGTGTTATTTTATTATAATATTGCCCTTCCCCCACTTTCTCTAATTTCTGTTTCCTGAAATACAAACATATTCACTCTTACTAAGTATCTGCATTCCTTCACTGGCCATCTGTTAATTCACTAGCAAACACACAAAAAAACACATTTTTTTAAATTTTATGCACTTTCTT
Source organism: Alectura lathami (assembly GCA_013399715.1). Taxonomy (NCBI): domain Eukaryota; kingdom Metazoa; phylum Chordata; class Aves; order Galliformes; family Megapodiidae; genus Alectura; species Alectura lathami. The sequence continues at coordinate 315,254 of VXAV01007056.1, read as the reverse complement.
ACCATATTGAGTTTTTCAGAGAACTGACAATCTTGAAAATAGTCTTCTAAAGTGGTGAGTTTTTTCAGTGCAAGCTGTGTTTCTTAAAAGTATTTAAATTTGCCAAAACATTACAACAGCAAAAAGTAGGCATTTGCGACAATTTCTAATTATTTTGTATATTAAAATACATTAGGATGGGCATATTAAAAACTATTTTGCTAATCTTATTGCTGGACATCTTTTTGTTCTCAGCAGAAAAACATATAGGTAGGGATGTCAAATAATTGCAATGTTTTTTGATTTTTGCACAAGAAAAAACACCCTTTTAATATGGTTCCAAAAACAAAAAGGAAAAAGCAGCAATTGCTCAGTACCAGAGCAAACTCCGTTCTGAGGTAATCTTTAATCTTCACATATTTTGAATGGGTATAGTTAACCGCGTATAGTTTTGACTTGTCTTTATATTATTTTAAACATGGAAAAAAAAAAAAAAAAAGTATCTTGACTGTAAACCAGGTCTGAATACTCTGCCAAAAATGCAACCCAAGGCTTGGTAACATGAACAAGCTATCATAAGCAGGAGCACGGGTTGACAAATCTGCATTAAGTACCCATGTTTGTGCTACTAGCTTATGTTAAATACTGTATAATTTAATTTAGAATGGTTCTTTTTCCATTACCAGGTATGTTAACTTGAATTATATTGTATGTGTTTCGGGCTGAGTTGCATCTACTTAATAGGTTACCACAGACCAGCAGACGTGTGTAAGCTTTCTAGTCCACAGCAAGCTGTTTATATTTAAGGCCCTTAACTACGTTATTATCTCTAACAATTGAACAGCTTTCAATTGAAATTGTAATTGTTATTGAAAACCAGTATCTTCTACATATTCATGCTTCTAGTATCTTTTACTGTGTGGCAATTCTGATGTATAGTCAACATTTAAATAGTAAATGTTTTTACCTTTACACTGTGTCCTAGTTTATGATTCAAAATTCCAACATGGTAATTTACTTGATATTTTCTGGGTGGTCCTCTGCTACTTCAAGTGCCTGTTATACTAATCGGACTTGAGAGAATATAGTTTTTTTTTTCTAGTCATTGGCAATGTCAAAGTATTCTAGAGGTGACATGATTACTGATGAAATTTCATCGGGCTTGAAATGTACTGAGGCCTGATCTCCCATTCAGGCACTAAACCTTTGAAATTTTGTTTCATGTCAGAACAGTGCATCTGCTCCTGCTCAGGGGCATGGACTGAATGAAGGATTTACAAATCTCCAGAGAAGTTCTTCTACTTTATCAAGAAATCCTGTCAGTTTTCTGCAGAGTCCAACTTCTAGTTATACAATTTCTGTTTCATCCCAATGTTTCAACAGTGGGTAAACTAATTTCCTATGTAATGGAAAGATTTGTGACAGCTTAAATGTGACATGAGGCTAATGAATTGAACTAGGTGCATTTCAAAACTCGTTCCAACAAGAAAGACTTTGTGACCTGCAAATTGTTTTCAGAGCTACATGTCATTTTTAAAAGCATATTTGGCTTAGCTCAGAAAAAGACTGATATGCAGTATGGTATCCATGCCTGAAGTAACAATGTTATTTTTTTTTTTTTACTTTATTTTCCTTCATTTTTAATCCTTCCCTGTACCCACCAATATCTGAACTGCCTTTCACTGGCTTCCATTCTCACTTTGCAAATATTGTCTTCTGCTGTTCACCGGGTAGCAGGAATTCAGCAGTCCACAATGTTCACAATTGGAATCCACCCTGAGAAGACGAGGGACTAAAAGAAATAAAAGGAGAATTGAGCTATTTTCCCCATGTTCTTCTGCAGCTGATCTCACACTTCTCACACTAATTCTGTTACTGATTTCTAAAAGTGTCATAACTGGTGTTATAACTATAGAGGTGCAAAGACAAACCACGTGAGCAAGTTTCACAATTCTAAGAGATGTCATGGAGGAACTATCTGAATGGAGAGAAATAGCTACTAGGAAGAACTGTATGTTTGCTCTTATTAAGGTGACAGTTACTCCGCTGAGTTTGGGACTGATGAAACAAAAGCTAGCTAAGAAATCATAATTATGCTAAGAAAAATACAGAACAGTATTAAATATTTCTTTCCAGCTGCTCAGTTGAAGCCATGATAATGTATGGTGTTTTGTTTTTTTTATTTTTTATTTTTTTTTGGTAAAATCACTTTATTTCTGCTAAGAACAGACTAAAACACATTAAAATTGCTGATCATAATAGAAATTAATGAAAGCACAGGGTTATGGCAAGGATTCTCAGCTAGTAGTGAGTTGACTCCAACCAGCAGCCATGTATCCACACAACAGCTCACTCTTTCCCTTCTCCTGAAGGACACAGAGGAAAAGAAAAAAGAAGGAGACTTATGAATCAAGATAAAAACAGTTTAATAGGTGAAGCAAAAGCTGTGTGTGCAAGCAAAGCAAAATAAAGAATTCATTCACCAGTTCCCATCAGCAGGCAGATGTCCAAACATTTTCTAGGAAGGAGAGCTTCAGTATTTGGAAACTAATTTTTTGCCGATCCTCAGCCTACTCACCAAGGGGAAGGGGGAGGCAGGGCAGAACGAGAAAAAGAAAAAGGCTTGATGCTGTGCAAGTATTGTTCACCTGTAGTCAGGTGAGCACCATCTGGGGTGCTGTGAAGGAATTTAACCTCATCCCAGCCAGACTGAGTACCCAGGATTACATACAGATTGAGGAGAACCGATAGGTTGAATGAATGGCTGCAGGGATGTTGTTGCACCCAGGGTTTTGAGCTCTATGATCTGGGACATAGCTTTGAGATATGGGGAATGATGACATCAGATGGGATGCGACTGAATAGTAGAGAATAAGGGAAAAGAATATTCTAGGGAGTGAGCTGGCTGGGCTGATTAGCAGGGCTTTAAACTAGACACGACGAGGGAAGGGAATGCACTGCGTGACAGAGAAGAGTGAGTGAATGCTGTCACCTTGGGCAGCAGTGGCGGAGAACCCCAGATTTGTCCCACAGGTATTACGGAGGACTCCTCCAAAAAGGAAGCAAGGCTCTGAAGTGTCTCTATACCAACACACACAGCATGGGAAATAAACAGGAGGAGATGGAAACTATGGTGCAGTTAGGAAAGGATGACCTAACTACTATCACAGAAATGTGGTGGGATGAATCTCATGACTGGAGTACTGTGATTGATGGCTACAGGCTTTTCCGAAGGGATAGACAGGATAAAGTGCAGGAGAGGAGGGGGAGTTGCCCTCTGAGTTAGGAAATGGATTGATTGTGAAGAGCTGCGTCTGAGAAACAGCCATGACCAGGTTGAGAGCTTATGGGTTACAATCAAAGATCAGTCCAGTAAAGGATATCTAGTGGCTGGGGTCTATAACAGGCCACCTGATCAGGGAGAAGCTGTTGACAAGGCCTTCTTCCTTCAGCTGCAAGAAGTGTCACGCTCACAGGCTCTTCTCTTGATGGGGGATTTCAACCACCTGGATATCTGCTGGGACAGCAACACGGCAGACAGCAAACAATCCAGGAGACTCCTGGAGACTGTTGAGGATAACTTCCTGGTCCAAGTATTAATAGGACTGACACGAGGTGAAGTGTTACTGGACCTGGTGCTCACCAATGCAGAGGAGAGCAATAGAGAGGTTAAGATTGGAGGCAGCCTGTGCTGTAGGGACCATGCCCTGGTGGAATTTGTGGTCTTGAGGAATATGGGCCTGGCAAAAAGCAGAGTCAGGACCCTGAACTTCAGGAAAGCGAACTTCTGGCTGTTCAAGGAATTACTGGACGGGATCCCCTGGGAAACTGTCCTTAAGGGCATGGGAACAGAACAGAACTGGCAGCTCTTTAAAGACACCTTTATAAGAGTGCAAGAGCTCTTCATCCCCCAGTAGAAGAAATCGAGCAGAGGAGGTGGGTGACCGGTATGGCTGAGCAAGGACCTGCAGCTTAAACAGAAGGAAAAGAGGGAAATGTACAGGAAGTGGAAGGAGGGTTGTGTAGCCTGGGAAGAATTCAAGGGTGTTGTCTGGATATGTAGAGACAGGATCAGGAAAGCCAAGGCACAGATGGAGCTGAATTTGGCAAGGGATGTGAAAAATAACAAGAAGGGGTACTATAGGTACATTGGCAGGAAGAGACAGACCAAGGAGAGCGTTCCCCCTCTGATAAATGGGAAAGGAGAACTGGCTTCCTCAGACATGGAAAAAGCTGAGGTACTCAATAAGTGCTTTGCCTCCGTCATCACTGGTGGTCGGGCTTCCCATGTCTGTCAGGACCCTGATCCTCTTGGTGAGGGTGAGAGGAGCGGATTCCCTCCCACTATAACAAGGGGACAAGTTAGAGACCACCTCATGACACTGAATATGTATATGTCTATGGGGCCAGATGATATTCATCCCAGGGTTCTGAGAGGGCTGGCTGATGTGGTTGCTGAGCCACTCTATCATATTTGAAAATTCGTGGTTATTGGGTGAAGTCCCTGGTGACTGGAAAAAGGGAAACATCACTCCCATTTTAAGAAAGGAAGAAAAGAAGCCCTGGGGAACTACAGGACAGTGAGCCTCACATCTTGTGCCTGGAAAGATCATGGAACAGATATTTCTGGAAGCCATGTTAAGGCACATGTAAGATGAGGAGGTAATCTGAGGACAGCCAGAACGGCTTCACCAAGGGCAGGTCATGCCTGACCAATCTGGTGGCCTTCAGTGATGGAGTGACGGCATCGGTGGAACAAGGGAGGGCGACGGATGCCGTCTACCTGGACTTGTGCAAGGCATTTGGCATGGTCCTGCACCATATCCCTATCTCTAAACTGGAGAGATGTGGATTTGACGGGTGGACTGTTCGCTGGATAAAGAACTGGCTGGATGGTCGCAGCCAAAGGGTTGTAGTCAATGGCTCTACATCCAGGTGGAGGCCGGTCATGAGTGGTGTCCCCCAGGGGTCCGTCTTGGGACCGGTGCTCTTCAACATCTTTACTGACGACTTAGACTGTGGGATTGAGTGCACCCTCACTCAGCAAGTTTGCTGATGACACCAAGCTGAGTGGTGCAGTTGATAGCCCTGAAGGAAGGGATGCCATCCAGAGGGGCCTGGACAGGCTGGAAAAGTGGGCCCACGAGAACCTGATGAGGTTCAACAAGGCCAATTGCAAGGTGTTGCACTTGGGTCAGGGCACTCCCAGGTATGTATGCAGACTCGGAGAAGAGCTCCTTGAGAGCAACCCCATGGAGAAGGACCTGGGAGTCCTGGTGGATGAGAAGCTGGACATGAGCGAGCAGTTTGTGCTTGCAGTCCGGAAGGCCAACTATGTCCTGGACTGCATCAAGAGAGGGGTGGCCAGCAGGGAGACGGATGTTACTGTCCCCCTCTACTCTGCCTTTGTGAGACCACATCTGGAGTACTGCATGGAGGGCCGGGGCTCCCGTCACAAGAAAGATGTGGAGCTGTTGGAACAGGTCCAGAGGAGAGCCACGAAGATGGTGGGAGAGCTGGAGCACCTCTCCTATGAATAAAGGTTTAGGGGACTGGGCTTGTTTAGCTTGGAGAAGACCTCATTGCAGCCTTCCAAGACTTGAAGGGAGCTTATAAACCGGAGAGGGAGTGACTTTTTACATAGGTAGATAGTGATAGGACAAGTGGGAATGGTTTTAAACTAAGAGAGGGGAAATTTAGGTTAGATATTAGGAGGAAATTATTCACTCAGAAGGTAGTGAGGCACTGGCACTGGCTGCTCAGAGAAATTGTGGGTGCCCCATTCCTGGAGGCATTCAAGGCCAGGCTGGGTGAGGCACTGGGCAGCCTGGTCTAGTGGTTAGCAACCCTGCCCACAGTAGGGGGGTTGGAACTATATGGTCATTAATGTCTTTTTCAATCCTGGCCATTCTATGATTTTATGGTTATAGACAGTCATTTAGTACTAGATGGAAAAAAAAAAAAAAAAAAA
>VXAV01007056.1:283860-303475 GCA_013399715.1 Alectura lathami | reverse complement strand
AAACATTTTTATTGTGAGTGATCAGACAAAGGAACAGGCTTCCCATAGACACTGAAGTATCCATTCCTGGTGATATCTAAGACCGGACTGGCCCTGTGCAAACATGTCTACTTGATGCAGCTTTAGGCAGATGGATTGGACTAAAGATTTCAAGGGTTCACATCCATGCTACAATGATTTCTTCCTTTAATATGTGGGGCATAGGCACTTTGTCCTGCAGAAAATGAATTTATTTTAACATGAAAAATAAAAGAACTAGGCCATTTTCCAATCCAATTAGGTAAATGAATTACTGGAACATGCCACAAAGTAAATAAACAGTTCTGTTTATGATCTCATGCAAGTTTCTCTTGCAATGTTGGAACTAAGCTGCATATTCTTCACAGTTTATTTACAGAAGGCAGTATTTTGAAGACAATAATTTTGCAAGTTCTCAAGTACTCGATTGATCCTGGAGTACTTCAGAGATATTCTTATAGGACTGGAGACAGTCTAAGGTGCTCATGTGAACACCCTCTAATCATTTCTTTATTGTGAATCATCTCCAAACAGTGTACCAGTAATCAGTAGCTCTTAAGAGAGATCAATGTAATATTTTGTACCTGTATAAAGGAGGAAATGAGTTAATAATAATGAAGTTTATGATGCTGGTAAGACAGATATCTCCCATTACAATAAAGTTTTATGCAATTACTGATTATAAGAGATTAACCTACTGATTAACTGGATGTTAATCTAAATTTCTTTAGAAAGCGAGAAGATATTGATGAATCTAATTGCCATAACTTCATTCACAGATATTCATTTGAAGATCTTCAGAGTCCAGCATCAGATGATGTAATCTAGCATCCCTATTAGCATCCCAAAAGGCTTGTGATACTAAATAGAAAATAAGACTCCCAAATTAGTTCTTCGACTTTTATATGTCTCTTCAGCTTTTCCAAGGGGTACAGAAATGTTTGCATTTTCAGAAACATCTGCACCAAACCTGACTATTTAAAAGCAATATATTAAGAACTGCAGGCTTGAAAAATAGATAATAGTGGAAGTGATGAGACAGTTGTTATTAAATGGTTGTTCTATCTCAACAATTATCATGTGATTACATACACTGTGGCACACATATGTTTTTTAAGGAACAATTAACAAAGACATTCAACTCTGCCATTTTGAGCAATCTGCTACCCTACCACTATTATTAGTCAATATCATACTGTTCATGAATTCTAAATATGATTCATAAAATCATAATATATGCATCATTTATGACTCCAAGAAAAAAATTTAATTGCTGCACAAATAATTGTAGGTTGCATATAATTACTCTTTTTGCATGCACAATGTTTCCTGTGTTTCTAGACATACTAAATCTATTATGTACATAGATTTATAGAATTTTAGAATGGTTTGTGTTGGAAGGGACCTTAAAATCATCTAGTTCCAACACCTTTGCCATAGGCAGGGATATCTTCTTGTAGACCAGCTTGCTTAAAACCCCATACATAAATTGTACAATTATAGAATTATAGAGTCATAGAATGGCTTGGATTGGAAGAGACCATTTAAGATCATCCATTTCCAATTCCACTGCTGTGGGCAGGGTTGCTGTCCAGGGCCCCATCCAACCTGGTCTTGAACATCTCCAGGGATGGGGCACCCACAGCTTTAGGCAACCTGTGCCAGTGCCTCACCACCCTCTGAGTAAAAAGATCACCTTTGAATATATAGACAGAGGTTTTGAGAAAGCACTAGGCTAGAATTGTGTTTTTCTGAACTTTTTACAGATGTTTCAACATTAATTTTAAAGATATCAATACCTATGCTGTGGCTTTTAGTTCTGATAATTCAACAAATACAATGGTCATGGAGCATAAGTGAGTCACAACATCTACAAATTTCAGTTCTGCTTCAGCAACTCTGATTTTTCTTCCTAAGACATATTCTGTTGTTATAAAGCTCTTAGTGGTTTTTCTTAGTGTTAGTGAGAAAGTGAAATAATAATCTTATACAAAAATAATGTAGTCTGCTCTGTATGTTAAAAATGGCACAGGGAAAATAGGGTGTAATTAACACACAGAATTCCCCTTGTACTCACAAAATTATTTAGAGCTTTGTTGTGGAAAGAACTACAACAAACATATTCCTAAGAATGAGAGCAAGACATGATTCTGCATATTACACTGGAGAAACATCTCATCCATAAGTAAAGATTATTCTGCCAGTTATGCCATGCTGACAGAGTTGCATGGCCTTTTTGAGTTGTCTCTAGGAATGAATAATATATGTATGAAAATAGAAAAAAAATGACCACCAGTCAAGTTTAAGAGAAATCACCCCCAAATTAAAGAAATATGGATAAATCAACTTTTTTAATATTAAACTTTAAGGTGTTATTATTCTCTTTTGGAAAGTTTGTTGATGGCTAGTCAGAGGTTAATACCTTTCCTTGAAGAAAATATTATTGAATTGGACATAAGGAAGCCAGAATTTAAGCAAATACTGAATTTTCTATGTGGAAACATCTCTTGTTCTCCGTTATGTAGAAGCTAGGAGTCATTTCAAACCTTGCATAAAAGTTTCATTTTGAGTTACTTCCCCCTATAGCATAAACCCACTATGTGCCTTACTTTGAGTAGAACTGGATGGTGGGAAAAAAAAATCAAGAAATTTCTATAAACAAATCATGCAAGTTGTAATCATTCACTGGAACAGATTATTGAAGAGTGACGAACTTCTATTCACTAAAAATATTGAATGTGCACTTTCAATCACAATTTTTACCTTTAGAGCCTGTGTACACAACATTATCTTTTCTGTAAATCAATCCTGATAACCATAACCAACTGACCATATCAAAATGGGAATGAAATGCACAAAAGTTCGAAGTCCATAAAATAAACAAATAAAACAGATTTGCATTTTTTATTTTCATTCATGAGAAAAGTAAATTGCTTGAGCAGTGGTACTATCAATGATTCTCTTTTCCTCTCTTCCCTTTATATTTTTAAGTTTGGGAATTATATTACTGAACATAAGTCCTGAGAAGCCAGAAATGATGCTATGTACTGTTTCCTCTCAATGGAAACTTGTTCTTATGACTTCTGTGATATACAAGTAATATTAGATTTAAACAAACAAACAAATAAAAAACTCCAATGTGAAAAGTTTCTGTCTTCATGTGTTATGAGGGACATGTTTTTATACACAAAATGTATCTCTTAAGTAGATCTAATCACAATTTTTCCAACTTTTTATAAATTAAGGATTGAAATTCATCTCGTAACTGTTTGCTCAAAGATCTGGGTTGGAGACACCTGGTTCCTACTCAGAAATATTTGTTGTTTCGCAAGGCATTTCAAATTTTCATTTATGGATGAAACTGACATTCAAGCAAATGAAACTATTGTGCAAAAAAGCCAGACAAAAGTCTCTTTCTTAAGGTCAGGAATTGCTGGAAAATATAGAGATATCTACACTTTCTTAAAAAATAAGGCACTTATTTTTTAAACTCATGAAGAATAAACACCAACTTCTGTATACATCATAACTACAGAGATTTTCTTATCAATATACCTTATGATATTGTACTTAGACACAGAATTTCTACTGTAATGAACACAAAATTTGGATAACTAATTCCAGTTGTCTACCCTGGAGAAGAGATGCCAACATTTTTAGTGAAGAATATTACACCTTCTCCCCTTTTTGGACAGCATAAGTAATTTTCTACCGTAAACAAATCTATGGTACTAGTGATCTTTACTAATACAATGTGGAGCAAATTTTAAACACAACGTTTCAGATATTACAAATATTATTAAATGTTCTCACTGATCATTAGAAGTAACCATAAATCTCCAACAACTTGTCAACACCAAAGGAGTATTCTGAAATACCATACTCTTAATAGAATAGCACAAATGGCAGAAATATTAGATAAAAGGTTCTAATATGACAGGTCCATAGTGAATTAACCTTGTCTTCTTATAAAACGATTTTACTTCTCATTCTGATTCATAGATTCATTTTTTAGCTTTTAGTTTTCTTTAATTATATCACAGTAGTATCTTCCCACTCAGATCGGTTTTTCTTTGTATGCAAGTAGCGCGCCTTAGTCTTGTATTTAAAATCCTAGATAGACCAACTCCAGCAACAGTCAGTGTTTATTATCTGAATCCAGTTGCAGCCAAGCTCAGATAGAGCTTAAAAATCTGGGAATGTGCAGACCTGACAAGAATCATAGCTCTTTAGATTTAGATACAAGCTGTTCTAGAATGGAGACGGCTTATGTCTGTGGTTTTATTTCCATATTATTTGATGGAGAAAGTTATGTGTTTTCAATAGAAATGGAGAACTCTACACAAGCTAGAAAGGTATCTTTCCTTAGTAAGAAAGTACACCAAGGTACTATTAACAGAAGAGAAGAAATTAGCATGTCTTTTTCCTATAAGAAGCAATATGAAGTACATAAAAATCCCAGACTATCGCAGCAAACCATCTGCAAATTTATCTCTAGCAAATATAGATTTTAATTAGAGATGTAAAATAGTCATCTTGGATATGAAGATGATGTACATGAAGAGTACTGTCTAGGTGCTTAACAGCTCTGATGATTTGGACATGAGGAAGTCAAAAGCCCACCATTTAGCAACTCCACTTTTAATGCTATAAACACCTCTTTGGCACATATATTTTTTATCCTATGCTGGCTATGAGTCCCCAAGCCTCTCATTATAGATCTATGCTTTTTGTCAACAATTATAATACAGCATGCGTCTTTAGAGGCAGAATCTATCATTGATTAGTCCAGTCATGTTCTCTCACAGGTCCTCCTATCCTGCTCAAAGGACTTTGTAGATACTTTCCAAAATGTGCTGAAAAGAATCACTATAAAAATAAACCTATTAAAAAAAACTGTCTTCTATTTCAAGGCCTTTCACAAATTGTGCCTGTTTCTCTCAGTTTATGAACAAATCACATCTTGGTTTTGTTACTGTTTATGCTACTTTCCCTGCTTCACACATAGACGCGTTCTTTTCCTTTCATTTCTTTGTTTCACCTCTTTATTTTTGTATTTCCAGCCTTTTAGTTTACAGGAATAAGAACTTGCCTCTTGTAAAGCAGCAACATAAGCAACCATAGATCATTTGGGACTGGAATTCATTTTTGCCTGTGAACAGCTGATAGATGTGAATAATCAGAGTGATTCATGTTACCATGNCCCCAGGCAAGTATTAGTTTTTAATTTCACATTGTTTCAAATCTCTTATTCTAAATTTCCTACCTTACCCTAAATTGCTGAGGGAAATAAGGCATTAATAAATAAATTTTAGTAGATTTCTGTTCTTTGCCTATCTGCTACATCACAATGTAGAACATTGCTTTCCTGAAGTTATTTGCTTTTCAGCATCCATTTCCTATAAAGGCCATTAAAGAAAGATAAATCATTTTTCTGAATACAGATTCCCAATTCTATACTCTTCTGGAATAGGATGCCATAAGCCATTTCAGGAATTACAAGAAATCATTAGAGTATTTTCTTGGAAACTCTATCATAAAGAAAAGAAATAGTCTTGCTAAGATGGACATATAATTTACTGCAGAATTATGCCAATGCTAAAATGTCTCTGTAAAAGTGCATGCAGTNCTGTACATCATATGGATATTTTCGGTTCCTTTCCAAAGACAGACAATATACAAAGTCCTCCCAGTTAGTAAGCAGTGCTCTAACATGTGTTAAAGATACCCTATTTTCAGAAGAGAAGGAAATATGAAATCAGTCTATGATTGTCTGTGGATGCTAAGAACTATGTTTTTTGTATATTTAATAAGTAACTAATAAGTTACATTATTCTACAAAAAGACTGATCCCCCAGGCAAGTATTAGTTTTTAATTTCACATTGTTTCAAATCTCTTATTCTAAATTTCCTACCTTACCCTAAATTGCTGAGGGAAATAAGGCATTAATAAATAAATTTTAGTAGATTTCTGTTCTTTGCCTATCTGCTACATCACAATGTAGAACATTGCTTTCCTGAAGTTATTTGCTTTTCAGCATCCATTTCCTATAAAGGCCATTAAAGAAAGATAAATCATTTTTCTGAATACAGATTCCCAATTCTATACTCTTCTGGAATAGGATGCCATAAGCCATTTCAGGAATTACAAGAAATCATTAGAGTATTTTCTTGGAAACTCTATCATAAAGAAAAGAAATAGTCTTGCTAAGATGGACATATAATTTACTGCAGAATTATGCCAATGCTAAAATGTCTCTGTAAAAGTGCATGCAGTTAAGTACTGCCTTTCTAATGAAAGAAATGCTGTTACATGTAAGCTCTTTGCTTATGACAAATTTATTATTATGCTTAGGAAAGCTAAGTGTTCTAGGGCATTGATCACTGTAGAACTTCTTTGTCTTGAACAGCTTTTCTCTAAAAACAATTTTGTTTCTTTAAAAGTAAGCATCAATGACGAATGCTAAACGCATGACTAGTCAATAAAGTAGTAAGAGACCACTATAGATTTGAGAGCAAAGTGCTGGTGCAGCTTCTCACATACCCTTGCAAAGAAGTAAGAACTACCCTTTTCAAGATTATTGCTGAACAGTCTAGAAAATAAATTTCTGTGGCAAAGCTAAGCTCGCTTGGGAAATATAGTATTAAACACAATATTGTGTTTAATTGTAACATAATACTGGCAGAGTGTGCATCTTTAAATCACAGGAACTGCTAAGACTCTTCAGTATTAATGTAAAATGATCAGAACTTGGCAGAATTTATTTTAGGAATTATATTTATGTTTGTAAGGAATAAGAAAAGCCATTTTAATAATTATTAGTATCTATTAACATTTACCTTTAAGATCTCTAGATCTCTGGTGGTTTTTTTTGTTTGTTTGTTTGTTTTTTTAATCTTTGATAGTGAATTTGAACAATTTCCAGATGAGGAAGAATTAACTACTTTCAGACAAGGAGACCTAAATCTAGATGTCTACAGCCAGAAGGATTTTGCCATCACTTGTGCCTTTGTGGCTATTCAACTGACCTTGTACTGGTGAGGAAAATGAGTTGCCTAAATGAATAGGCTGATTCATGCCATGGGAGACCTCCCCAGCCCCCAGGGTCTCTGATATGCCCGCTCATGGCTAGTAGGTATGGTACGGAAGTTAGACCTTACATTTTAGATATCTGTGGTTAGGTAGCTGAAACATCTCCTGCTAGATTTTTTGATTCAGTTACCTAAAAAACGTCATCCAGAGCCATTTCAGTTTCTGTGGTGTATTCTATCCAGCCTTCATCCTGTAGTTTGGAAGTACACTGACCTTTCAAACACATTGTTTGATACTTACAATTCCTTTGTAGATATCTTGAATCTCCTACAGAATTATTAACTACATTAAAATGCCTAAATAATGGGAATTTACTCTCCTACCCATGCATGTTAACAATGATTTTTATAGTTTCTTAGTCTAGAACACAGTCTTAATTGAATGATAACATCTGATCTATTTTTCCCCTCAACAGTATCTATTTTGCATGAAAAAAAAGTTATTCTTATTATTACCCTTGTTTTGACTGTAAAAATCAATGAACAATTATATAAGTCCATAAAATGAATTTTTATATCATGATTTTTTCCTGTCATTGGTCCACATGAAATACAAAGAACATGAAGAAGATCATCCTATCTAAACAAAAATTTCAAGGCCCTACATGCCAATACACAATCACGAAATGTTAAAACATTCTCCAAAATGACTTTGCACCCTTTTATTATCAGTTTATTTCCCAGAGTTACTAGGACAGAACACCTTCAGTTCAAATATGACCCTTTCCATTCGAGAAAGTTTGAAGACTTCTGTTGAAAGAAATCCAAAACAGAGTCAATGACAAAACCGAGATTTTTTTTTTTTTAATTAAGCTGTCATTAATACCTTTGAAGCCAGTAATATCAGTTTCTTAAGGGAATATACCTATTTATATATTACTTCATCAATATCAATAATCTGTCATAAACTTAATGAAGTATTATAAACTTTTTTCAACTCTTCAGTACAGTTTATGAACTTTAGTTACTTCTGAATGAATATCATGAAGCATGAATATTCCACGGTTAAATCCAAGCTGAGTTGCACTTTATTTTTCCAGCATTTCTTTAATACGGTATGCAGGGTTTAAAATATAAGGAAAATAAAGACTTCACAAAGTTTCACAGAAGAGGTATGACTAATCAGTGAAATTTAATGTCACTTGAAATGAAGAATGATCTTAAACAATATTGTTTCTTGTTTTCACAGTGTAATGAGAATATCTAATTTTCCAGAAGTGCTGTTCTCACATACAATCAACTCTTTTCTTCCAGAACTGTGTTAGTAATTTGTTTCATCAGAATCAATCACAAAGTTTCATGCTTAGAGGTAGACATTAATATCATATTTTTCACAGGTGTTGAAATTCTTCAGAGTTCAGTGGATGTTATGGATGTGTAGCACCTTTGTAAGTCAAGCCATGAAACGCATACTTAAACATCTAACGAAAGGTGACCTTACTCTCATAAGAGGCTGAGCATCCATACCAAAGTTAATGAAGCTGCAGCTTTTACGACATCTGAAAATCATATTAAATTTAGCTTCATAACTTTAAGCTTAAATGCAAGTCAAATTCTGATTAATATGGAGAAAATTTTCATCTTCTTTTACTGTTATTAAATTCATGTCATCTACCCGTTTTTCTGTCCAGAAGATGGGTCCCATCTGTGGTAGTTCTCTTGTTTATTTCTGTTCTTTTCAATTTTGTCTTTTCCAGCCTTTCACACTTCTGTAATACTTTGAATTGTGGCAGTATTTTTCATTGAATTACTCAGAAAGAGGTCTATTTCTGTTTTCCTGGGATGATTTGACAGTATTCTTAAACTGAAAGTTGCAAAAAGATTGTACACATCACACAGAGAAGCACTAGAATATTTAATGACCTCGCTTGTAATACCCAATTAACTATGTAATATTTTCTGCTTGAATCCATATTCATGAAGATTTTAGGTCCAAATTTAAACCACTGCTGTGTTCCAACTGATCTAGTGCTCAAAATCAAGTATATGCATTACTCACAGGGAAAAGGAACAAATTATATAGAAATGTCTGCACTTTTAGCATCCTTCTACGCTATCTTTTTTTAAGTATTTGCCTTTGAGACCTCCTCAGAATTTTACTTTTATTACACCTCCAGCTTGTATATACTGGCACTACTTTCAGAACTTCACAAGTTCACCAGAGAGATGAAATTTCTCTTTCTATCTCTTTATAAATCTAAGCCTGCAGGAATGAGGACCAACTTAACTATTTTAAAACACCTAGCTTACTGAAACATACATGTTGTTTTACAGCAAAGAGAAATTAACTCAGAGTTAATTCTGATATTCTCTTTTGAGAACAATTGTATGAGGAACAAAAATATTTTTTCCCTGTGTTATTTAATAAATACCTATTGAAATTTAATAGGTATCTTATTATGCCAAATTAGGTTAGAGTCTTTGTTATAAATTTTGGTAAGGAAAATGTTAGTAATAAAAAACCCACATGCAACAAGACATCTGAAACTGAGGAAATTCACATATGAAGATGGAAAAAAAACAGTGTTACATTTTTTCTTTTTACATGTTTCAACTTCCTTTGATATGGGGCCTTCAAGGTGTTCAAATTCCCTTGCTCTCTTAACTATGAAGTGTTTACTATAAAATCAGAGTTTTCTAGGAAATTGGCACAGAAAATCTCAGTCTGGTAACGAAACTTCATGACTTAATGTCATGTTTGATGTCATGTTTTAATTAAACGCAAACTACAAAATAACGGCAGGTAGCAGAGCACTATTACATAACAAATATAACGGGCAGTATATAATGGTGAGGAGATTTTGTTAAGAGATCAGGACTAGAAAAGATTTCTGCCATATTTTTTTTTTTTTCCCTCAGGGAAATATTCAGCATGAAAATGAATTATCTTTCTCAGCTTTTCTTTTTTTTTTTGTTTGTTTGTTAATTTGTTTTTTTTTTTTGTATTCCCAGTAAAAACAGGCTGCAGAGTTACTTTATATGATTGCCTAATTATTAGATGACAAAATCCAGGAAGCTAAAGCTAATATTTTTCAAAAGATTTTCCGTTATTCAAAGTTGCCTGAAGATATAAGTTCCAATTTGAACACACTCACAGAAAGTGAAATATCTTTTGTTTATTCTGATGTTTAGTCTGTGTGTTTCCAGCATAGGAAATAGTAATACGATCTTTTACTGCATCTACAGCCAATTTTCTGCCCTGGATTCTGTTCTTGAAAAGATGAGACAGCCTTGAGCCTCTGGAAGACCCTTACACTTATAAAGGTTGAAGGATGATCATTTACATAAAAAAGAAAAAGTTGCATAATTGCCATTCGACCCTATTGTAACTGTGACTGCAAGTCACAGAAAGATGAGATTTGCATTTTGGTGAGAGCATCTTGTTCACATTGAACTGTACTTACTCAAAAATTGTAGACTCTCTTCTGGAATTAAATTCCATTTTGAAATTCCTTTCTACACCATTTGCTTATCTTAATTAAATTATCTCTATGCTGGCTGTGTATCATTTTGAGTTTGGATGGAACCTCCCAAATTACATTGGTCTAGTAAACTCTTTAGACAATACCTAGGGACAAAAAAACAAATTGTGCAAGGATGTGTACAACTGAGGAAGTATGCAAAATACAGATATTAAGATTTTGCAATCCCCTGTATTGCAGAAGTACGTTTAAGTTTACTTTTTCTTAAAAATTTCGAGTCAGAGCTCCTAAGGTACTGATAAAGAATCAAATATATATATATTTATATTTGAGTTCTTACAGATGTTACATTTTCATTTACTGGTTACAAGGTCATACCCAGAGAGTAGTGGTCAATATCTTGATGTCCGGATGGAAATGAGTCATAAGCAGTGATCCTCAGGGGTCTGTGCTGGAACCAATATCTTCATCAGTGACATTAACAGCAGGATCAAGTGCTCCCTCAGCAAGCTTACGGATGACACCAAGCTGTGTGGTGCAGTCAACACACCCGAGGGATGGGATTCCATCCAGAGGGACCTAGACAGGCTTGATCTGTGGGGCCAGGCTAACCTCATGAGCGTCAACAAATCAAAATGCAAGGTCTTGCACCTGGGTCGTGACAACTCCCACTATCAATACAAGCTGGGGAATGAAAGGATTGAGCAGAGCCCTGCCAAAAGGGACTTGGGCGTACTGGTGGATGACAAGCTGGACATGAGCCAGCAGTGTGTCCTCACAGCCCACAAAGTCAACCACATCCTGGGCTGCATCCAAAGAAGCGTGGGCAGCAAGGCAAGGGAGGTGATCCTGCCCCTCTGCTCTGTGCTGGTGAGACCCCACCTGGAGTGCTGCGTCCAGATGGGGAGTGCTCAGCACAGGAGGGACATGGAGCTGTTGGAGCGCATCCAGAGGAGGGCCACAAAAATGATCCAAGGGATGGAACACCTCCCTGTGAGGGCAGGCTGAGAGAGTTGGGGCTGTTCATCCTGGAGAAGAGAAGACTCCAGGGAGACCTGGTAGCAGCCTTTCAGAACCTGAAGAAGGGCTATAAGACAGAAGAGGATAGATTATTTAGCAAGGCCTGTTGTGATAGGACTAGGGGAAATGGTTTTAAACCGAGAGAGGGGAGCTTTACACCTGATAGAAGGAAAACGTTTGTTACTATAAGGGTGGTGAAGCACTGGCACAGGTTGCCCAGAGAGCTGGTGGATGTCCCGTTCCTGGAGATCTTCAAGGTCAGTCTGGACAGGGCTCTGAGCAATCTGATCTAGCTGTAGATATCTATGTTCACTGCAGGGGAGTTGGACTAGATGACTTTTAAAGGTTCCTTCCAACTCAAACAATTATATGATTCCATGCTTCTATGAGGCTTCTTAAGAAAGGACTTAAGGACATTGCAGCTCAACCTCAAGAACTGTTCTCAGGGACACATGATGGAAAGAGAAACAAGTTGTTGTACTTCCCATCAAGGAATATATTGAAAAAAGGAAAAAAAAATCTTTAACTATTAAGTAAACAAATAAGGGGATATTGACTGTAAAATTAGATAAAGAGCCAAAACCTTCTTTTTCTATGGAATACTGGAGTTGTTTCAAAATTAAAAGTGGATACAACTTGCACAATCTAAGTGCTTTGATTACCCAGTCTGAAGGCACTCTACATGTTAAAAAGCACAAGGACATCTGAACTAAACGCATTTCTTTGGTTTTCCATTTAATAACTTACAGAAATACACATTCCTTGACCCTGGGTATGCAGACCTGAGAAAGTTATCTGATTATGCATTACTTTTAAGGCACAATTATCTGTTTTCAACTGCAGAGGAAAATGATTCCCATTTTAAATTTTACACATCTAAATTACAAAGGTCATAAAAAAGTTCAGATCCTGTCTTTCAAGACAAGATTATTAACAATGCTCTGTACTTGTGGTAGACTAAGAAGCATGCCTTGCCTCTGTACTGGCTCTGATCCGACATGGGGCAGCAGCCCCATTGCTATTAAAACCTTGCCAAATAAATCTAATGCAGACATCCATAAGCTGGACTTCTAGAGAAAAAATGGAGACACTATCCAAAAAACAAAACAAAACAATACAAGGTCATTGTTTTAAATCGACAGATACTAGGCCTGCCATAAGAGTAACAATTCAGTCAGTCACCTCAAGGGTGGGTGTAACAACTGGAAATACCCTTGCATCCCCCTGCGGAGACCTGTACGCTCTACTCACTTCTCTCAAGTGCCTGTATACCAATTGTGGTATACAGCATGAGTAATAAAAAGGAAGAACACCAAGCTGTGTGGTGCAGTTGACATGCTAGAGGGCAGGGATGCCATCCAGAGGGACCTGGACAGGCTGGAGAGGTGGGCCCATGCCGACCTCATGATGTTCAACAAGGCCAAGTGTAAGGTCCTGCACCTGGGTTGGCGCAATCCCAAACACAAACACAGGCTGGGCGGAGAATGGCTGGAGAGCAGCTCTGAGGAGAAGGGTTTGGGGGTGTTGGTTGGTGAAAAACTCAACATAAGCCAACAGTGTGCACTTGCAGCCCTGAAGGCCAACCGCATCCTGGGCTGCATCAAGAGAAGCGTGACCAGCAGGCTGAGGGAGGTGATTTTGCCCTGTTTCTCTGCTCTCATGAGAGTCCACCTGAAGTACTGCGTCTAGTTCTGGGGCCCCCAACACAAGAAGGATATCGAGTTGTTGGAGTGGATCCAGAGGAGGGCAATGAAGATGATCAGAGGGCTGGAGCACCTCCCCTACAATGACAGGCTGAGAGAGTTGGGGTTGTTCAGCCTGGAAAAGAGAAGGCTCTGGGGGAACATGACAGCGGCCTTCCAGTACCTGAAGGGGCCTACAGGAGAGCTGGGGAGGGACTCTTTAGAAGGTCAAGTAGTGATAGGACAAGGGGTAATGGCCACAAACTGGAAGAGCGGAGATTTAGGCTAGATATTAGGAAGAAATTCTTCCCTGTGAGGGTGGTGAGGCACTGGAACAGGTTGCCCAGGAATTGTGGATGTCCCCTCTCTATCAGTGTTCAAGACCAGGCTGGATGGGGCTCTGATCAGTGTGGTCTAGTGGGAGATGTTCCTGTCCGTGGCAGGGACTTGCAACTAGATGATCTTTAAAGTCTCTTCCAACCTAAACCATTCTATGATTCTATGAACTTCAGACTTGTGTACAGTCATAGGACCTCATTGCAGTCACAGAGACATGGTGGAATGGCTCGCATGATTGGAATGTTGTCATGGAGGGTTACGTCCTCTTTAGGAAAGACAGGCCAGCGAGGTGGGTTTTGTGAGTAGCCCTTCATGTGCAAAAGCAACTTAAATGTATCCAGCTTCACCTAGGGAAGGATGATCGAGAGGGGAGTCTATGGGTGAGAACTAAGGGGCAGGCTAACACAGATGACATTGTAGTGGGTATTTACTATAGGACACCTGATCAAGATGAGGAGGTTGATGAAGCCTCCTATGGGCAGCTGGAAGTAGTAGCCTCAAAATCGCAGGCCTTGGTTCTTGTGGGGTACTTCAGTCATCCTGATATTTACTGGAAAAACACGCCCAGTTCAGGAAGTTCCTACAATGTAAAGAAGATAACTTTCTGATGCATGTGGTAGAAGAGCCAATAAGGAGAAGTGTGGCTCTGGACCTTGTTCTTACTAACAAGGAAGGCCTGGTTGGGAATGTGAAGGCTGGGGGTAGCCTGGATGCAGTGACTGTGAGATGGTGGAGTTTAGGGTCTTAGGCGGAAAGAGCAAGGCAATAAGCAGGAATGTAAACCTGGACTTCTAGACATATACACAAAAATCTGGACATGAGCCAGCAGTGCGCTCTTGCAGCCAGGAAGGCCAATGGCATCCGGGGCTGCATAAAGAGAGGGGTGGCCAGCAGGGAGAGGGAGGTGATCGTCCCCCTCTGCTCTGCCCTTGTAAGGCCTCACCTGGAGTACTGTGTCCAGGCCTGGGGCCCCCAGTACAGAGGGGATGTGGAGCTGTTGGAGCGGGTCCAGAGGAGGGCCACCAAAATGATCAGAGGGCTGGAGCACCTCTCCTGTGAGGAAAGGTTGAGGGAGTTGGGATTGTTTAGCTTGGAAAAGAGAAGGCTCCGGGGAGACCTCACTGCGGCCTTCCAATACTTGAAAGGAGCTTACAGGCAGGAGGGGGACCGACTTTTACAGGAATGGATAATAGTAGGACAAAGGGGAATGGGCTAAAACTGAAAGAGGGGAGGTTTAGGTTGGACATCAGGAAGAAATTCTTCTCCGAGAGAGTGGTGAGGCGCTGGCACAGGCTGCCCAGAGAAGTTGTGGCTGCCCCATCCCTGGCTGTGTTCAAGGCCAGGCTGGATGGGTTCCTGGGCAGTTTGATCTAGTGAGCTAGAGGCTGGCAGCCCTGTCCACAGCAGGGGGGCTGGAACTAGATGGTCTTTGAGGTCCCTTCCAACCCAAGCTATTCTATGATTCTTTTTCAGGTATAACAAGAGATATACCAGGGAAAATGTGGGTGCACTGTTGAATGAGGTGGGTGCCCTGGTAACAGGGGATGCTGTGAAGGCAGAGGTACTCAGTGCTTTCTTTGCTTCGGTCTTTATACACCCAGAACTGCCCCTCCGGAATCCCAGACACTACAGGTAGAAGAAAGATTCTGTAGTGTGGATGACTTTCCCTTGGTTAAGGTGGCAAGGGTCAGAGAGAGTCTAGACTTCTCATATATCCATGGGCCCTGATGAGATGCACCGATAGGTGCTATGGGAGATGGCAGAATTGTTAGCTATGCCATTTGCTATAATCTTTGAAAGGTCTTGGAAAACGGGAGAGGTGCCTGAAGACTGGAGTATATCCAGTATCACCCCGGTCTTTGTAAAGGGCAAGAAGGAGGATCCAGGCAAATACAGGCCAGTCAGCCTCACATCTGTCCCTGGGAAGGTGATGGAACAACTTATTTTTGAGATCATCTCTAAGTAATTGGAAGAAAAAAAGGTTGTCAGGAGTAGTTGACATGGGTGCAATAGGGGGAAATGATGCTTAACCAATCTGGTAGCCTTTTACAAAGCCATCACCACCTGGGTAGATGAGAGGAGAGCAGTGGATGTTGTCTCCCTTGACTTGAGCAAGGCTTTTGACTCCGTCTTTCATGACATCCTTGTAGCAAAGCTTAGAAAGTATGGGATACATAAATGGATGGTGAGGTGGATTGAGAACTGGCTGACTGGAAGAGCCCAGAGGGTTGTGATCGGTGGCATGGAAGCTAGCTGGAGGCCTGTTAATAGTGGTGTTCCTCAGGGATCAGTGCTGGGTCTGGTCTTGTTCAACATCTTCATCAACGACCTTCATGTAGGGTTAGAGTCCACCCTCAGCAAGTTCGCTGATGATACAAAGATGGCAGGAGTGGGTGACACCCCAGAAGGCTGTCCTACCATTTAGCGAGACCAGGACAGGCTGGAGACCTGGGCAGAGAGGAACCTGATGAGTTTCAACAAGGGCAAGTGTAGAGTCCTGCACCTGGGGAGGAACAACTGCATGCACCAGTACAGGCCAGGGGCTGACCAGCTGGAAAGGAGCTCTGAGGAGAAGGACCTGGGTGTCCTGGTGGACAACAGGTTGGACATGAGCCAGCAGTGTGCCCTTCTGGCCAAGAAGGCCAGTGAGATCCTAGGGTGCATTAAAGAGTGTGGCCACGAGGTCAAGGGTAATGATCCTCCCCCTCTACTCCGCCCTGATGAGGTCACATCTGGAATACTGTGCTCAGTTCTGGGCTCCTCACTAAAAAAGACAGCGATCTTCTGAAGAGAGTCTAGCACAGGGCCACAAAGATGATTAGGGGTCTAGAACATCTCCCATACAAGGAAAGGCTGAGAGAATTTGGGCTCTTCAGCCTGGAGAAGAAGAGACTAGGAGGGGATCTAATCCATGCATATAAATGTTTGAAATGTGGGAGCTGAATGGATGAGGCCAGGTGACAAGACGAGGGGCAATGGGCAAAAAATGGAACACAGGATGTTCCATACAAATCTGAGAAAAAACTCCTTTACTGTGAGAGTATCGGAGCACTGGAACAGACTGCCGAGAGAGGTTGTAGAGTCTCCTTCTCTGGAGGTATTCAAGATCCACCTGGATGCCTTTCTGTGCAACCTGCTCTAGGGAACCTGCATTTGCAGGGGGATTGGACTAGATTATCTCCTGAGGTCCTTTCCAACCCCTGTAATTCTGTGATACTCTGCACTGTAAATGGAAGGGACATGTATCTGGACAGGACAAACAGTTCCCACATTTATGGCTTGTTTTTGGATACCATTAACCTTTTATAATTATGTTTTCTTCATATGATTTCAGCTGCTGCCATCAGAAATATATCATCATTTTCTGTATGTTGGGTCAGATAGATTTTATTATTTTATCTTCATCCTCTTGTTTGTGCTAAGAAAAAATCTTATTTAACACTAAATGGCTTTTTACATGGAATTAGCTTCCTTCTGCCTTCTTGTTGTGGAGCCTGGGCTCATATCACACTCATGAAATGGGGAAAAGCTTATCTGTTTCATTTTCATTGCGATGCAGCTTATTTATTGTTCAACTTCAAGTCCTGTGTGATTTTACTTTGATTTGTTCCTAAATAATTTGGCAGAATATAGATTTTTTTTTAATTGGTCTAGATATTTTTTTAATATTCATTTTCTATCTTGAAAAATATTGTGCACAACCCAAACATTTGGCATGGTTGCAACACAAAAATTCAGATTTTTGGTGTAGGAAGGTTTATCATCATTCGTATACAGCCTTTTCTATGACGAAGATTTCTTTTAAAGATCTATATATAAAGCTCTATATAAAGCCTTGCTGGGAAGGTAATGGAGTAAATAATGTTGGAAATCATTTCCAAACATATTAAGGGCATGAAACTGATTAATAATAGTTGACATGGAGTTACAATGTGAAAATGATACTAGACAAACTTGACAGATTTCTATGACAAGAAGACCAGCTCAGTGCAAAACAATGCCTTTAGTTAGTCACCCATAACATTTTCAAAGACAAAATGATGAAGTACAGACCAGATAAATGGACAATAGTCACCTAGACAGTAGAGGACTGCCAGTAGGTTGGGAAGATAGGGCTTGAATACTGACTGCATGAACTCTTGGCTGAATGGGCTGTGATCAGAGACAAGAAAGTCCACCTGAAATCAAGTTACTAGAAGCACTGCCCAAAGTTTGTTACTGAGGTCAATACTGATTAACATCTTCCTTTGACGGGAAAGGGTGTGCCCTCAGCACTTTGGCAGATGATTCAAAACTGTGAGGATTGGCCAATATACCAGACTGCTGTGTTGACATTCACAGGGACCTCCACAGGCTGGATAAATAAGCAGATAGCAATCTCATGAAATTCAGCAAATGAAAATGCACCTTGTAAAGAATAATCCCAAACACCAGGATACACTGGATTCAGGGTATTGACAACAACATGATTGGTGGTCATTTCTGAATCTCTGCAGCTGTCTTTGATAAACAGGACTTTATTCTATTACAAAGCAGATCGCCTTGCAGGCCAGTGCTTTGTTCAAAAAACTCATTTATGTACCGGCATTTTGATACAACTTTGTTGGCTCTTTTGTTAAAAAAAAAAATAAAAATGGGCAAAGGCTATTACCTTTTCACTTACTTCTGCTGCAAGCTCTTACATCTTGGGGGCTATTGCTGGAATACAAGAATGTGTCATAAGAATGTAAGATGGAAGAGGAAAAGAGAAATGGTAATTATCAGTGGCAAGAACAAGCTTATCCAGCAAAAAGACAACTAGGCTTTACAGCTCTGAATTTTGTTCTTTCCCTTTAGCTTCTCACTTAGCAAACTAACTGACTGAGTAGCCGATCACAGCTGAAGTCACTGTTTCTTCTAACAAGGGTCCTACAATTTTATTGATATTCATCCTTCTTATTGCTAATTTCTTCCAACTACTTCAGGCCTAATATCTTCATCCTAATGCTGCAGATGTTGTTGATTCTTATTCATTTTTCAAGTATTGCCACTTGTTCAACTCATTTGCACAGAAGCAGCAAATTAGTAATGCTCCACTACAGTAGTTTATTGGAGTTTAATATACTGGTTTCTCTACAGCAGCTTAGTGAAACTATTTCAGATAATGTTTAGCAATAGCTTTACTTTTGCAAATAGCAGTCTCTTTGCATCTGTTATGCTGTCCTCTGTGTAATTTCAATAGAAGGGATTCAATGAAATTCTATAATGTCCTTCTTCAAATCTTCTGAAATGGTATTAATTTTCTTCTTGTTTTAACTATGAAAATCAAAGTGCTAATGTTGACAGAAGCACCATTTGTGTTTATTCATACAGATTGACAGAGTCTGTGCAGATTGGTCCTGTGGTCACAAGAGATGTTATGCTGACTAGTGGCAGAGAAGGACCATGAATCAAAATCAAATATATGGATTTGAACTGATGAATATTCAGATACAATTTTAGCATGATTTTTATTTCCAACTAATTCAATTAATGAGGTTTATGACTTTATCCTTTGCTTAAGTTGAAACTGACCCATGATAGATGCTGATATTTTGAAACTTGATAATAATCATGAACTGATCATTAATTTTCCTTCAAATTCAGTAGGTCTTTATGTTCCTTCATTTGAAAATGTGTCAAATTTTTACAGTCATATTTGCTGTCAATGTTGCTTGGATGGGGTTCATCTCATGTGACATTAGAAATCCACCACAGACTCGTCCTTACCTATGATTTTCACTCTAGGCTCCCTTGTAATCAGTGGAGAAGTAGAAACATTTTTCAGAGTATGATACATCCAACCTGTTTTAGTATTCTACTTTAAGGTGAGATGATTCATGAGCTAGTAGCGCGTATTTCTTATCATTGACCAAACTAGAATGGAAGACATGGATGAGACTGAGTGTTTGAATGCAAAAAACGTCAAAGGTTATTTAATAACTTCTGTTACCTTTTGTTTTACAAAATCCACAGTCACAGCATGGACTCTCCATGACTACTGAAGAAAAAAAAAAAAAAAAA
>VXAV01007056.1:269491-283841 GCA_013399715.1 Alectura lathami | reverse complement strand
ATGTTAAACAGTTTTTTAAAAAAAAAAAAAAAAAAAAAAAACCACTGTATTTTACTGTTTCTGTACTTCCAGATGACAAATTGTGTTTGTTTCACAAGGAGGAAAAAAAATCTCAATTTCTTCTGATTTAAAAAGAAAGTATAAGATTTGAAAAACAAAGGTATTTTTCCTATTTACAAAGTCTAAGTCAAAACATCAATTAAATATGTAAATATTTTTCTTCAATACTCAGAAAACTAATTGTCCCCTGGGTCTGTAATGCATCATATAAAGAAGGCATGTTTTATGTAATCTCAGTGTTGTGATGATGATATTCTCAATAGGATTCTAAAGAAAATCAGTCTGCAGCTAGTGTCGCGTGGAATCACAGAATCACAGAATGTTAGAGATTGGAAGGGACCTCAAAAGATCATCTAGTCCAATCCCCCTGCCGAAACAGGAACACCTAGAGCAGATTGCACAGGAACGTATCCAGGCGAGTTTTGAATGTCTCCAGAGAAGGAGACTCCACAACCTCTCTGGGCAGCCTGTTCCAGTGCTCTGTCACCCTCACCGTGAAGAAATTTCTCCTCATATTTAAGCGGAACCTCCTATGATCCAGCTTGCACCCATTGCCCCTTGTCCTGTCACTGGATGTCACAGCGAAGAGCCTGGCTCCATCCTCCTGACACCCACCCTTTACAGATTTATAAACATTAATGAGGTCACCCCTCAGTCTCCTCTTCTCTAAGCTGAAGAGACCCAGCTCCCTCAGCCTTTCCTCATAAGGGAGATGCTCCACTCCCTTCATCATCTTGGTGGCTCTGCGCTGGACCCTCTCCAGCAGTTCCCTGTCCTTCTTGAACTGAGGGGCCCAGAACTGGACACAATACTCCAGATGCGGTCTCACCAGGGCAGAGTAGAGGGGGAGGAGAACCTCTCTCGACCTACTAACCACACCCCTTCTAATACACCCCAGGATGCCATTGGCCTTCTTGGCCACGAGGGCACAGTGCTGGCTCATGGTCATCCTGCTGTCCACCAGGACCCCCAGGTCCCTTTCCCCTATGCTGCTCTCCAACAGGTCAGTACCCAACTTATACTGCTTCCTGGGGTTATTCCTGCCCAGATGCAAGACTCTACACTTGCCCTTGTTAAATTTCATTAAATTTCTCCCTGCCCAACTCTCCAGCCTGTCTAGGTCTCGCTGGATGGCAGCGCACCCTCCTGGTGTGTCAGCCACTCCTGCCAGTTTTGTATCATCAGCAAACTTGCTGAGGGTGCACTCTATCCCCTCATCCAAGTCGTTGATGAATATATTGAACAGCACCGGTCCCAGTACCAAACCCTGGGGAACCCCACTGGATACAGGCCTCCAGCTAGACTCCGTCCCATTCACTACAACTCTCTGGCTTCTTCCCTCCAGCCAGTTCACAATCCATCTCACTAACTGATCATCCAGACCACACTTCCTCAGTTTAGCCACAATCATAAGTGAAGTGTAGAGTGGAAGTAAGGTATGTTTACTGTCTCCTCCTCCCCTGGAACTTGAGTCTAAAAGCAGAAGGGATGATAAGTGTCCTCATGAGTCTAATTGTGAACAACATTTTTTTTCTGACATGAATTTTTAGCCATATTGGGAAAATGGTTAATTGTACAGCCTTCTCTTTTCTCCCTTCCTAAAGCTAGAGGAACTGTGTACATCTTAAGTTGAAGACTCCATAAACTTAAGCATTTTTAAAAATCAGATAGTTTTGTTGTTTTCCGGTGTTCATTCATGGTATCTCATTTTCTAAAGTCTCCAAAAACTCAGGTCAGCTGGTTGAAATTAGGCAAAAGGCTATTCCATACCACCTGACTTCATGGGACAACTGTAAAACTGTGAGCAGTTGGCAGGGGGTTGACTGCTGCTTGGGGATTGCTGGGTGTTAGTTAGCAGGTTGTGTTTTGTTGCATTGTTAATGGGGTGTCAGTCAACAAACAGTTATATTGCTAGCTGATGTTGGTTGGTGGGTGGTGAGAAATTGCATTGTGGATATGTAAGTTCTGTTATCATTTCATTTTTGTTCCTATTTTTTTTTTTTTTTGTCTCAGTAAATAGTTTTTATCTTAGCCCATGAGTTCTATTTTGTTTCTAATTCTCTCACTCATCCCAGTAGGGGGAAGTGAAAGAGCAGCTGTGTGGGGTGCGTTGCTGCCTGTCAGGTTAAACCACTACAAAAAATCAGATAGTTTTATTCTGTTTTGTTGTTCATTCAGGCTATTTCTTTTTCTAAAGTCTCCAAAAACTCATAAAGAAGCAGAAAGAGGAATCCAGAAAGCAATAACTTTGATATTTTTAAAATACGTTATTTGTGGCATAAAATTAACAATATTTTTGGAACTAAGACTATGTAATTAAGAAACAATATTTTCATATTTTCTCAGATTCTGACTGGAAATTATTTTCATGTGCTTGTTCAAATGGATCTGATCAGTGTTCATGATAAAGAGAGTTTGAGAATGGCAAGAGTATTTCTTTTCAGAAAGCAGTAACCGTGTGCTAAGTGGTGCAGAACTGCTTTTAAGAGGAAAATTAAAGACTTATTTCCTCATTTCTTACACTAACAAGAAAACTGCTTCTGCAAGACACAACTAGAGCTACATTCATAAAATATATTGTGAGATAGAAACTTGAATTTTTTTTTTTTTTTCTGAAACACACATGGAATCTAAAGAATTTTAAAGAACTTAATGAGTCACACTGGCTGCACATAGCCCCAAGGATAAAATACAGCAATATTTAGAGGACAACCAAAATTTCAAGTGCATTGAGTACATTTCAGAAGTATCTGTCTCACTCCATTATCATTGTTTCAGTGCTCCATTGACAAAGCTTACAGGGACTGATGATTCTGCTCCTAATGCAGTTTGGTATCTGCTGCTGCATGAGAAAAGTGTGTCTAAAGGTATATTGTGTCCTCAAAAAACTAAAAACATTTGTGTAGAGAGAGAGGGAGAAGTGACTTTTGCTAACTCTAACCACTCTATTCTTAATTTGAGTAGTTGTCAAATTACGTCATATACTGTTGCTGAAATAGTTAGCCTCAACATGATGATCCAAGAGAAGAAACATGGTGAGGCATCTAATATGAAGTGTATCTAATTAATGTTTTCAGAACAAGATGCAGAAGGCTTTACGAACTTTCTGGAAGCAGCATTCATCAAAAACAATTAAAGATAATCATGCCATTGCTGGTTTGGATAGTTTGTAAGTAGCATATCACCTGGTGTTTGGGAGCACTGTGGGGTAACTGAACAATTAGAAGAATGCATCAGTGTTGCTTACTTATCCTATTTCCATACTTTTATCTAGGACATCTGTTATTGGCTAGTTCTGAAAAGGAGCCATTGGGCTAAGTGGATCTTTAATCTGGCCTGTTACAGCCATTCTTGTGTTCTTATTTCTTCAGAAGGCTATAACAAAGAGAAGAAACCATGAGTCAGGAAGGTGCTAATTAACACTTATAGTATAGTGAAAGCAATCAAAGGACTTGAAAAAAAAAAGATAGGAGGAAGTCATGTAAGCCTCAGAAGTACTATGGTAAATCACTGGGGAACTTTGCAATGTCACACTGCAAAGAAACAACACCTTGTAAAGGACACGGGAAGGATGTTTTGGGGTAGCAAAGATCATAGTTTTTACTCACTCTTTCCTTTATCAAAAGGATAAAGAAAAAGACAGCACCCATTGAAGAAAATAAAAATAATAATGTTCATTTTAAGTCAGGACTGAAATATCTATAAAGAAAATACAAAGTACTGTGTTTTGGGGCTTGATCTTAATAATGAATTTTCCTATTTTGTCTCTTTTGTAACATAGCACTAATATTGAAATAGTGATTGTTTTTTCAGTAAATACTAGATTTTGTTTTATGTAAAAAATATATTTTAATATTATGTAGCAGTAAAATTTGCATCATCTTTGGATGATGATCTGTAGATTCAGCATTCATCCTCTACTGATCGGGCCAATAAAACCAAACATATCGAGACACACTAACAGCGTCATTTCCAGACAAATTGGGTGTATCTCTACTTAAGCTCCTGTAGTACCCTAGAGTTAGTGGCATGAAGTCCTGAAAGTGGAAAACAAAAGAAATGTTTTCCTTACTCAGGTGATAGCTACAGAAGTTTTATAGAATGAAAAAAAATGAGCCTTGAGGGACAAGCCAAAGTTTAGTATTAATGACAGAAAAGGCATAAGAGAGGTTGAAAATAAAACACAAAAGACACTGATAGGCATGAATACCAGAAATACTAATGTATGTATTGTGTTTTCTTTTCTTTGCTTACTTCACTTCTGCAAGTTAAATTTCAAAATCTAATTTACAGGTTATTTATTTATTTTTAGCATTGAGCATCCTGACTTCATTGTTCCTAATCTTTTACTTGCATTATAAATGTAAGTTTAAAAAAGTTCTGTGTTTCCTGAACACTTGTTGTTGACCATATTGCCATCCACTTCATTGTAAGGAAATGTGAAGAGACAGCTATACCAGAAGGTTTTATTAAAGTATCAAAAAAACAGCAAGATATCTACACAAGCCAATTAAAGAGCACTGCATGTCCCCAAAGTAGAAAGCACATAGAGTTGTATATAAGTTGATATTATATTCAGCAAATAAATCAGCCCTCACCCAACACATTCCATAAAACTAATCGGGTACAATTTACCCCATATGGATTAGCAGTCCCTTCATCCCAGCTATATTAAAACCATGTGGAAAGCTATTTTAGCACTCTATAAGCTATCACTGAAAGCTTTTCCTTGGCATTTCGCAATCCAACAAGCCTCATGTGCACTAGCAACCAGTCACTGAAATCACAATATGTGTAACACATCGTCCAGCATTTTGGCTTGCTTGAGCTGTAGTGAGCGAAGAGAAATTGTCTTGGGCCACATATAAAATCTATAATATAGTTAATGTGTATAAGTAACAAAACTTTTATTTTTTATAGTTTTTATTAAAATATATAAAAAAGAGAGCAATTAGGAAATTTTTATTTGTATATTGCTACCACATGGTCAGAATAACAGAAACACTAATCAAATACATACCACCAATTATGTTATAGTCTTGTGAGCTTTTTGAGACAATGAAAATTACAGACTTTGTCAGCACCACACCAGTATTCTGGATATTTCTTCCACGGTGAACGTGTTAACTTACTAAGTTATGTTATGAAAGAACACAAGTCTAAGTTTAATAATTAAATAAGAAGACTTACGTGTCTGCTTCATAACCAAAAACGTGTGTCTTCAGAGGCATACACAAGTGTAGGTAGGTTGAAATGTTATTACTGGTACTTATCACTACTTATGCCAAGCAGCATAAGCACCTGTTACATGTAATGCACATGGGTTTTGATTTGACTGAGTGTGTGTAGTGGACATGAGAGGCGGAGTTAGCACTGCCCTGTACCCTCCTCTCCACAGTGTTCTGTTGTTGCCTATGCAGTCCGCTCTGAAGATACATGCATTCAACTCATGAAATATATTGCTAAAAATCACATAATACATTAAAATTTTATGGTCTTTTGGGGTTGCCTTATGTCATAGAGACGTGTTGGAGCAGGGCTTCGAGAGCTGCAGCTCATGGGAAGCCCAAGTGGGATCAGTTCAGGAAGGATGGCACCAGTGGAGCAGGAGCAGAGAGTGGCCATGGAGGAGTGGCAGAGATGAAGCGTTAGGGACTGACTGCAGCCCCAATTGCTCATTCCCCTGAAGTGCTTGGGGGGAGGAGGTAGGAGTGGGTGAGGGGAAGGTATTTGTAGTTTGCTTTTAGTTCTTGCTGCTCTAATCTTTTATCATTAGGCAATAAATTATATTATTCTCCCTATCTTGAGTCTGTTCTACCTGTGATGGTAATTGGCGAGTGATCTCCTTGTGCTTATCTCAACCCATCATATTTTTCATCACATTTTCTCCTCTTGTTCCTTTGAGAAAGGGGAGGGAGAGAGTGGTAAGGCAGAATTTAGCTGCCCATCTGTGTGAAACTGCCTCAATTTCAGCTCCCCAAAACGGCTTTAGGGTCCCCATCAGCACAGGGTCCAGAAAGACTCATCTGGAATTCATATTGAGTTCTGCCCTGATTTGTGCTTGAGGAAAGCTCTTGAAACACAAGATGTTTTGAAAAAATTATGTTGGACAGAAAAAGCTGGCATTTTCCCACTGAACTATTGCACTCAAATATTCTGTCCTGTCATATTATATTGAAAGCTGTTTCAGATGCTGTTCCTTCAGCTGTCCAAATCAGCACTTCACCATTACTCTGTTGCTGAAGAGAAGACAAAGATTTCTCACTGTGGTCCTCTATGTGGCAACAGGTAGTATTAGATGAAAAGAGGAAGAATTGCTGCATATAAGGTGGAAAACTGCTGATTACAGTACACCCTTGGAAAAGACCAAGGACAAAGCAGAACGTGTCCATACTAGATTTTCTCAGAGCACTGCAAGGATGCGTATTATCAGTGATTTTCATTATTATCCCAAAATTGGGTCTACTGACCCTTAAAACCAAGAAGAATTGATACATTTACTTATTTAGGGGCAGGATGGTGCAGACATGCCACTGACGCATGCATGCCAACATGCATGGCTCTAGCTCAGCTTGTAATTCACACCGTCTGCAAGACAAAATTATCAGGTCCCTGAGGGCAACAGTGGGCCCTATTGTACCTGTTCTGAGACTCGCTTAACTCCTTCCTATGGCCTAGAACCCCATTTCAGGCCTCACCTGGAGCTGTGAGACCCTTCCCCTCTGATACTGTAAGGCATTGGTCTCCAGTTCCCCACAGTCCTGCCCTGCCGAGCCATGGGCCATGCAAAGCCAGGCATATCTATAGGTCATTTTCCTAGCCTGGCCTAAGCCTAGCCCTGCTCCTGTCCCCTATGGCCTGCACAGATACTGGTTAGGGTGGAGGTGTCAGCCCTGGTTGCCAGGCCCTACCCTGCTGCTCCCAGGGAGCCTCTGGCCCACAAGGAGTTGCTGGCACTTGCTGCTCCCTGACAAAAATATTATTCCTGGCATATTCTTCATGCCTACAAATGGCAGGCAAACAAATCTCAGCAGAGCATGACAGTCCTCCAGCATTGCCAGACTGACAGTTGATTTTCCAGTGTCAAAATGATTAGCACATACGTGTGACAATGCGCGGTGGCTGGTTTCCAGGCCAGCTTCCTCACTGATGCTTGAGGCATGAGGGACAAGGAAACAAAGCCCTAACAGACATGTCCACTCATGCAGAAGTTCTGGAATATTGCTTATCATTTCAAATCTGAGAAGTAATATAGTTCCATGTTAATTTTTTTTTTTTCAGAAATTCTGGAGGTTTCATCAGATAAGTCTATTTAATACATATCTTTTCATGCAGTGTCCTTAGACATTTTGTCAATGACTACAAGGTCCTTTTTTTGGCAAAGATCTAAGCATCATTTCCTGCATTATAAACTCCAGTGTTGCAGCGAAACAATTCTTGGCCAATGGATCTGACTACTCAGCAGCTCTGACCACTGCTAGAAAGACGGAAGTGAAACACAACATGAGGCAAGGAACTCTTCTGCTCTGGCAGGAGCTGAATATTGAATCAGGGACCCTGTCCTAAGAGGTCTTTTTTTCTGTGTGGCATTGAGGAGACCAATTTCTCTTGATATACATTAGTACTAGCCTTGAATAACAACAGGATCAGTGCAGGCACAGCTCAGCAAGACCTCAAACTGAGCTGAACTCTAGAGCATAAGGCTCTGTAATGGTACAGAAAATTACTCTCCTCTCCACATTTCTCCAGCTAGAAAGACCCGGAGATTTCCCTTCTCCAATGCCTAGGGCTTACAAAAAGGCCTAGCAGACTAAACAGAGCTGCTTCAGGTACTATTGTTCAGGTACTCTCTCTGTTTACAAGAGATAACGCTTTGGCTTCTTTGCACAGAGAAGTATATTAAAAGCCTAGAGAATCTTTGCAGAACCAGAAGTTGGTAAGGTCAATGTAACAGTCAGTAAAAGACGTATGCCTTTTAATTTTTTTTTTTCTTTAGCTTCATGCATGCTTATTTTTTTTTAATTTGCATTACACTTGCAGCCTCACCTGGCTGTAGCAGGTGATCCATGAAAGTTTGCATTCATTTATTTAAATAAAATGCCAGGAGGATGCAGAGCACAGATAACAGCAGTGGGCTGACAGCATTTGCAAATCATAGAATCGTAGGATCATAGAATCATAGAATCACAGAATCACAGAATCATAGAATCATAGAATGTTTTGGGTTGGAAGGGACCTTGAAGATCATCTAGTTCCAAACCCTCCTGCCGTGGGCAGGGACACCTCCCACTAGACCAGGTTGCTCAGAGCCCCATCCAGCCTGGCCTTGAACACTTCCAGGGAGGGGGCAGCCGCAACCTCTCTGGGCAACCTGTGCCAGTGTCTCACCACCCTCACAGGAAATAATTTCTTCCTAATATCTAGCCTAAATCTCCCCTCTTCCAGTTTGTGGCCATTACCCCTCTTCCTATTGCTACATGCCCTTCTGAAGAGTCCCTCCCCAGCTCTCCTGTAGGCCCCCTTCAGGTACTGGAAGACTCCTGGAGTACTGAAGCCTTCTATTCTCCAGGCTGAACAACCCCAACTCTCTCAGCCTGTCCCTGTAGGGGAGGTGCTCCAGCCCTCTGATCATCTTTGTTGCCCTCCTCTGAACCCTGATCAACAGCTCGATGTCCTTGTTTTGGGGGCCCCAGAACTGGACGCAGTACTCCAGGTGGGGTCTCACGAGAGCAGAGAAGGGAGAGCAGCTCCAAATCTTTCTGTCTAGAGTAATAAACTGACTTTGTTTCTTCTGGCCTTTAAAGATTGTAGCTTTCTAATTCAAACAGAAAAAAAAAATAAATTAAAAAAAAAATCAGCCCTTCAGTTTCTGACTAGCTGCCATTCCTCCATGCAGGGAAGCAAGCGCAGATTGGAATATGGAGTTTTGCAGCAGGATTTACATGTGCACTTTGACAATCACAGAAGCACTAGAGAGGAGCTGCTAGGATTAAAGCTATGAATACAGAGAAGGCAGGTGTGAAGCAGATGAGAAGAAAATAGCATGTAAATGTACAATGGGTCAAGATGTAAGAACATACTGCTGGGAATGAAAAGGTTCTGTAGGTGAAGAGAAATAGTTTATCTTCTGCCTAAATTACATACACTGTGATGAATTAATCACTCTGTGAGGGCAATGGTGTCTTAAGAAACTTGCTTAGTTCTGATTTTTTAATTCAATCTTGGCATAGAAGTTTGAGATGAATATTTACAAAGCAATTTATTTATTTGGACAAGAATGAGTACTTCTGTCTTAGAAAAGGAAAAAAAAAAAAGAGCCCCTCCTATTTAATTTCTGAAAAAGTGTGCAGGTATCAACAAACTGCCATAGTGCAATGCTTTTCAGGCTGGACCTAGTTTTGTTTCTCATTTCATGCTAGACAAATAAGCAATGGTCACTTTAGTCACTCAAATGTGATTAAGTTTTCTAAAATGTGTGCGCTTCTGGGATGATGCTGTATTCAATATGACAGAGAAGAAAGACAGCTCTTACCCAGCTGCTTAATGTTCAAAATACTCAAGTGGCTGAACATGGCCAATGTAATCTATTTCTAGTAGTTCGCAGTCTGAACTTAACACAACAAATTATCTCTTAAAGTACCCAATCTCCTAGAAAAAAGTTTTTCTCTTTGTGACATTCTTCCCCCATCTTTGAAAAAGGAACAGCTGTTCTGTACATATGAATAGAAGGCTCTGTTCTATTTCATTACTAACAGAGATTAATAGCACCTCTTGAAGAGAAGTGAAATGCTTGTTGAGGCTAAAGGTTCTGTGTTTAAATTTTCTATGGCTTGTTTGCATACTCTTATTTATATCAATGCTTTTAAAGTTATAAATTTTGGAATTACTTTAAGTTAGCATTCCAACACCCTTTTCATGCTTAGGAATACATAACATGAGCGTCATTAATGTATGGTTTGCAAGTCAGTGGTAATGATTCATAAGATGTATTTCTAGCTTGTATTCAGTGCCTGAAGACTGTAGGAAAATTAGAGATGATTTTCCTAGTAAAAATAGAAAAAATCATAGGTATTCCTGTTAGTTATATATGAATATATTTTACCTTCTCAAATGAAAGCTTTTAGGGATCTGTCAAGGACAAAATAAAAACAGTAGAAGAATTAGAAAAAAATAGCATATGATTTATGCTAAAATCATTTAAAAATTATTTTATTGGATAGTCATATTAAATACAAAAATCAACCAAATGGCAAGACAAACTAAGATCCCAAAACCTGCATCTTATCAAAAATGAAACTCAGAACTGAAAAGGAGAACCCAAGAGCTTGATCATAACTTCGAAAGTGGTGATGAATAAATTCCGTGACCTGGATGTGCCACTTGCTAAATGTACTGCAAAAGCTATACCCAATGGCAATTTTTCTATGACATTTGCAGTGCTGCAGACTTTTTTACAGTCAATTATCAATGTATTTTTTATTGATGGACTTGATTAAAACTGTATATTGGCCTAAAAGTACCACTGCGTGCAAACTGAAGTCAAGCTGGCAGAACACTGGAGATGTTACATACCTTCTCAATCACACAGAGCTCAGTTTCAAGTACTGTTGTTTTTGTTTGTTTGTTTGTTTCATTTTGTTTTGTTTTTTCTCCATCAACAGCTTTGTTGCAATATCTTCATTTATTTTGTTAGAGATGTCTAACCTAGCAAAACTCTAAGCGTGCAGTAGAGTGGAATGTAAGTAAAAGAATGTAAGCTGGAAGTGCGTCACTAAATTAATGAAATTTACTGAATAATTCATGAATTACTCTTCAGTTGAACTGATATGCAACAAAACCCATTTTTTTAATCAACTCCAAATCTTCTACTATTTGTTAAATTACTGTCTACTTAGTTATGAAACATCAAGAAGGGATATTTTTAGGATAAATGGACTGAAGGGATTGCAGCATGATTTTCATGTGTACATCAGCCATAAGAAGAGTACTAGAAAAGGGCTTGTAGAATATAGATCAATAATCCTGTTGAGAAATAAAATAAAATAAAATAAAATATTAAAGTAAGATGAATCATAATAGGAGAAAAATCTGGCTAAAAAAAAAAAAAAGGAACAAACCAAACAAAATATACAAGTCAACAAAACCTTACATTATTTTAATTACATGGACACATGGATAGATTAACTGTAGGAAAGAAAACAAGATCAAATATTTGTTTAAAAAATATTGGAGATGAGTTGTCATAAAACAAAAGGAGATAAGGCTTACTATTTAAAAGCAAAAGATAATCAAGAAGAGGAAAAACAATTAATATAATTAGTAAAAAAATAAAAAAAGTTATTTTGATTGCTTAACACTGCATTGTGTGGTGTGGGGATAGTTCCTGAAGAGGAGATGAGCAGCAGAAAGTCCTTTTAAGCCATCTACCCAAAACTTTCTCATCTGATTTTCATTCTGCAGGACCATAGTCTCAGACTGGCCTTTGGTTTTACTTTTAAATTTACTGAAATCTACTTTTAAATTTACTGAAGTCTTGGTCTTATATAATGGTTTTGGGTAAAATGCCACAGTCTTCTCTCAGGTAGAGTTATTGACACTAAATATATTTGTACAGTTGTCTGCATTGAGATTGAGTTTTTTCCTGCCATAAGTATTTTGGCAATGATAAACTACTTGTACTTCACCTTTATATAAAATGCTTCTGTATTACATTTATGCCATACAATACATTTATATTTATGATATGAGGAACAAGTAAGATTTTTTTTTAACTTTCTTACAGCCTGCAAAAAAAGCGATTACCTGTTAACACTATAGTTAGTCACTACACTTCTGAGTTGGTAGAGTATTCACACGTACCTTCTCAAAAAAATTACTGTTTATGTACTTATTTAGAGGAGAACTTTTAATGACTTTTTTTTTTCTTTTCAATGTCAAACATTTCTGGTTGTAATGTCAAATCTAAAAGAATGGAGAAACAATTACTATCTCTTTCTGCAACTCTTGCTCTTTTCAAGTTGTGTTAAATAAATCATAACATACTACAAGTTTTAAAACTCAGCAAGGATCTAAAGCCTTCTATAGTACCCATAACATTGCAGTTTAAAGACAACCTGCTCTGATCCTGCAGGCAATGCTTTTGAAGTTTCTAATCTCAAAGAGAAATTAGCCTTTTAATTGAGAAGGCGATTTTTGTTACTTTTTTTTCATCAAATTTTATTGGTCTCTTGTAAGTGTGTATATGTCTGTGTGTATGGTTGTGCTAGTGTAGATGAAAACAAGACAAAAGGAAAAGTTATTATATATATTTTTAAGTGTCTTCCATTACATTTGAAGCATGGAAACAAAAATCCTGTTACATATATAATGAAGCTGTCCTGTAGGCTTTTTACTAATTGAGGAAAAGGTTGCTTTTTTTTTGGTTTGTTGATAGGTTTAGTTGTTGCTGTTGTTTGTTGTTGTTGTTGTTGTTGTTGTTTTTTAGATTTTTGGCTGGTTTAGGACTCTAAATTCTAAACCCTAAACTCTCAAACTAATGAAGTCTACTAAGGGAGCTTCTGAGGGATAGAAATCTGTGTATTCTTATAGCATAATAGTGTCTGTCCCTCTAGGAACTGTTGTAGAAAGAAACTTTTGTAGAAAGAGATCTGGTTTTGCATATCATTTTCAAACAAAACTTTTAACACATTTATTAAGCCTGGTAATATCCTAGTGAGTAAAGCAAGTACAGAGGAGGAAGGTTTCCCAAAATTGTGATGGGGGAGAAAGCTGGAGATATAATGTGAGAGTTTTGGCTTAATATCTGACCACCAAGTACAGCTTATCAGCCATTTTAAGGGATGTTTTCTCAGTGGTCAGTGGTTAAATATATAACTAACTGTCACTAATTTTGCGCTGATTTCAAAGAGTAATCTTAACAGGCAGCTGAAACCCAAATATCTCTTAGGTATTTAGAATTATCTTTATTGTGGAAGAAGGTTAACATAAAACTTCCACATCAAGGAACTGTGCCTTAACCATAAACGTTGGCCACCATGCAGCCAAAGATGGAAACTTCCCAGAATGGACTACCCAACCTCCAGATATTTTCATATGAATACTGATTCCCATTCTACAAAACATGTTTTAGACCAATAGGTACTGCTGAACTGCATAAAGTAATAATTGGATAAAAATACCCTGTGATCTAGCATGGTGAAAGCATCAAAAAGCATTTACTCACATTATTACATAATCACAGGAGGATACCAGTTTTAACTCTTAATCTTCAGCTGACACAGCTAGACTTACCAGCCCAGTATATGGAGTAGAAGCCGATAAATATAAAATATTAAGCGGTTTGCCTTATGGGACAAAAACTCCTAGGACATTTTTACCATAATCCAGAATTTCACTCAGTGAGAGAGGAAATTATATTAGTTCTTTGATTGTTACTATAAAATGTCTATGTTCACGAAGAATTACTTGGAGAAAAATAAACAATGACTGCTAAAATTACCTACTGAAGTATGTGAGAAGGCCAGCAAGAAACAAATGAAATATGTCCCTTATGAAAGTAGGCTTTCTATCTCCATACCTCTGCATCTTGCTCTGCAAGTGGAAAGAAGAAAGTACTTAAACATGTTTGAAGGAATAAATAAATAAATAACACATCAACCCTTCTTGAATACATCAGTGACAGTTTCTTTCTTTCAGTCCTCAGGAGCTACTCCACTCCCTCCTCGTCTCCCATTGCAGTAACTTATCAAGTACAAGTCCTCAAATATTACTAAGAACTTTGCAATAAATATTAAAAAAAAAAAAAAAAGTTGTGTGTGTAGAATGTTTATTATAGTGTTAGGTATATTGAACTATGTTTGCTTAGAGTATAATACATTTCAGAAGACAACATATAACTGAATTACATTGTTTCTTGGAAGATACCTTTGCATTTAAATACCAGATAATTTACATCACTCAGTGGAAAACATGAAATAAATCAGAACATATAGAATTAAGATTTCTATACAATAATACTATATATTTAATATGGTAAGCAATACATGAAATGCAACTGCACTTTAATGTAGGACAAGATCTTGTCAATTTCCTATGCCCATAACATAGGGCATTTATATAACTTTATGTAAGTTAGACAAATCTTCCTTTCTTGCTCTCTTTTAATTGACAAAACATCTTGGAAATACCCATGAGTAGAAATAACTGAGGAATGAAGAGTGAAGTAAAGTAAAGGGCAGAATCGTAGCTGCTTGAAAGTCCAATAATGTAAAAGAGATTAAACCTTGAAAAG
>VXAV01007056.1:243559-263260 GCA_013399715.1 Alectura lathami | reverse complement strand
AACAAATAACTGCCGCACTACGCTGATCCTGTATTGCTTGTTCTACTAACCCAGATGTTCTACACTATGCTTACATATATTACAGTCACAAATGGAGTAATTGTGCTAAGATGGTTTTTGCTCCAAAGATGCAAGTGAATCTTGTCTATGCTCCTGCGTATAAAACTGCTTTTACTTAATTACACACTTATGTTATTTAACCACAGAAATTTTAAAACCATTTGCATACTTTCAGGACCAGTCTCATTTAACTGAAAACCACTTTACAGCTCTATAGGTACAATTGAGGAAGATGATAGCATTTTAAAATGCCTAGAAATTCTTTTCTTGAAAAATATATTTTCACATTTTTCAACAACTTTACCCTGATCTATTAACTAACACCATTAAGAAGTCTGGGAACTGACGTATTCTGAGTTAGAGGACTGAGCGTTGTTTTATACGCTCGAGTTTTCTGGAGGTTAGTGTCTGTTGGTAAAGACAGGCAATTAAAGTTATTTTTTGTTTGTTAGTTTGTTTTTGAGACCATTTTGGCAGCCATTAGCTAAAAAGATTATTTATTTGTTTTCCTCTTCATTATAAGATATTCAGCCTTCCTTTGAATTTTTACCTGTGTCGTGTCAAGTCTACTTAGTTAAGTTGGCCAGGAGCAGCACCACACTTTTAGCCACACTCAAGCACACTCCAGCTCCACATTCAAGAGCAGAGCCTACAAACACAAATAATATCCTGAGATTGTTCAATCAAAAACTGTCTGATGATGTTCACCTAGCAAATGGCTAAAAACAAAAACCAAAAACTTCAACAAGAAAAACACATACACACACAAAAACGCCACACCATTTCAACTCTATGTGGTTTCCTGAACTGAAATATTTGATTTTGTAACTTCAAAGTTCTTTCAGTGTGTTCATGTGTGTGTATTGAGAAAGATGTTACATAAATATAGATTATTCTATAAACACACTGAATACAGTAAAACAAATGCAAGTTTATGCAAAATCATCTTTAAAAGAATACTTGAACAGAATGCTTTTCCAGTTCACACAAAACATGTAACCCTATATTTGGATACAAAGAATGTGCTGCTGCAAGTTACACTGTAATTTAGGCAGAACATAATTTTGAGATTAACAATTAGGAAACCTATTATAGCCTCAAGTACTGAATCTTAAAAATAAATTTTCCGCATTGAAATTCAAGTGATTTAACACCATTGATCATGTGGTACCAAATGCATTCAGTAGAGTTTTAGAAGGCAAAGATATAATTAAAGGAAATTATGTATAATCTTTCTGTTTAATACATCTATATATGCACACACACAATAGGCAGCCTGATAACTCTAACATCTAGCCATCACTAGGAAATTATGGCACAAATAACTTCTTGTCTGACACATAATGAGAAAACTTTGTGCTTATACAGTGATTTCATTCCAAAACTTTTCCAAATTTTGCCAAACAACCGCTCTAATTTATGGGCTATGAAAGATGTTCAAGATTTTATGAGAAGCAGTAATGCTTCAGATAAGAAGCAAGTGACTGCCCCAAAGTCAGAAGCCTGTGACAGAATCAAGGAGAAAGAAAACACTGAAGACATCATAGAGCCACAGGGAGCATCAAGCATCTGTCTAGTCACATCTATCCATCAAATACACCAAAATGTACCCCCAACAGATGGTAGTCTAACTCACTCTTAAATATCTCCAATGACAGGGATTTAACAGATTCCCTGGAAAGCCTATATTGTGCTATAAATTAATTAATTATTCAAACAATTAATTATACTGGTCCTGGCTTCTGCTATTAATTTAGTAATTGGTATTATATTGTTATTAATTATGCTGGCTAATTTTGCTGCAAAATCCTCCAGATTTGATGGCCAGTAGTGGATAGTCATTCAGCTTTTCAAATGATTGTGCACCTTCCATGTGACAATTACAGCTAGCTCCTCAGTAGTTTGTTTATGACAGTGCCAAATGTGACTCTGTGAAAATCCGTGCTAATGTCAAACTATATCAAATCTATAGCTTTTCCCTTGTCCACTAGGCAATTACCCTGCCACAGAAAGAACTTGGATTGATTTGATATGACTTTTTTTCTTGACAAATCCATGTCAGCTGTTCCCTATCACCTTATCCTCAGGGTGCATCCAAACTAATTAACAAGCTGTTCCCAAATGTTTCTGGTATAGAGGCTAAACAGATAGACCTAGGTCTTCCTTTTTACCCCTCTCTGAAAATAGGTACAATGTTTGTCCTTCTCCAGTCTTTGGGGAATTTTCCTGTCTACTGGGTGTTTTTGAAAACAATCAGCAATCACTTATGGATTGTATCTGTTTTTTGAGCACAGAATGTGAATACTTCTAACTCTTAACAGTATTAAGCATGTAGCTGTAATTAATATCTCCAAAACAGTATATAAAAAAATCTGAATTTAGATTAAAAAATCCACATGTAAATTTTTGAATAAATTTAATAGTCAGAGCATCTGATATCTTCCATAAATCATGGGATGCTCAGAACATCATATTTAGATGGCATTTGCTTTTTTAATTGTTAAGAGAATTCAAATCTGGAGGACTTGAAGACCCAGGAGATTTCTTCTCTGTAGTCTGTTTGTTTCTGCTCCCAAGTGTGTGTATTGCCAGCAGTATGGCTGAGAATGCATTATAAAGACACAGACAGGCACGCGACACACAAACATGCATCCAGCCACGCAGATCAACAGAGGGAGGGAGAGTAGTGCCTTTACTGGCACCTACAAATGCACTAACAGTGCTTTAATCACTGTGACCAGCACTGAGGGCTTATTCTGTGTCTCCTCTCCAAATGATTAGGATTAGAGCTCACTTGCAGACATACAGGCACCTTCACTTTCCCAGTCCAAGGGCACAGACACATCCATGGGTTCCTAAGGCTCCAGCTCCATGGGCGTTTTCAAAATCAGTGTCCAGCCCCAGGCTTGGGTCTGGCCAGATTTGATCTCGTTCTGCTCACCAGCAAATCCTGCTAGATGTTCAATAGTAAATCGTGATAGAGAGCAAGGTCACACAGAAAAGAGACAGGAAACAGAGTTTAGGAAAAAGACAAGGGCACTGCATTGATCAAGTGCAGGGCTTGTTAGGCAGATGAAGAGCTTATTTGTATGGGACTGGCCCCTCTTATCTTCTCCTTACCATTTTTCCACATCAGCTTTAGATGGATTTTCCCATCGGCTTTGACCCCTCCCGTTCCCCACCTTTAGCTCTTCCCCTAAGTCTCTCATAATGTTTCCCATTTTCCACAACTGCCCTCAAACATCCCATAATTCTGCTTTTTCCATTGAGACCTACAAAGATGTTTTTTTTCCCTGTTATCAGTGACTGAACTGTGACTGATGTTTTCTAAGGCTATGCTTCAGTAGTCTCTTCAGTGACCTTTGAACACTGCCCTTGTCTGTGAAGACTGAGGCAAAGAAGTCATTGAGCACCTCAGCTTTCTGCATATCACTGATGGCTATGTCTTCAGTCTCCTTCTGTAGAGGACCCACACCTTCCCTAGCCTTCCTCTTATCGTTCATGTACCTGTAGAAATTCTTCTTATTCCCCTTTATGTCCCTGGCTAGACTTAATTTTCTTTGGGCTTTGGCTTTCCTAACCTGATCCCTGACTGCATGGACAACTTTTTTTTTTGTATTCCTCCCAGCCAGCCTGTTCTTGTTTCCACTCCCTATAGACTATCTTTTTACGGCCAAGTAAGTCCAGGAGCTCCATGTTCATCCACAGAGGCCTCCTA
This sequence comes from Alectura lathami, assembly GCA_013399715.1. Classification (NCBI taxonomy): domain Eukaryota; kingdom Metazoa; phylum Chordata; class Aves; order Galliformes; family Megapodiidae; genus Alectura; species Alectura lathami. The sequence goes on along the minus strand of VXAV01007056.1, from coordinate 259,482 downwards.
GCATTCTTGCTCATCTTCCTCTTTCTTGGGATGCACTGCTCCTGGGCTTGAAGGAGATGGTCCTTGAATATTGACCAGCTCTCCTGGGCCCCTTACAATTCACAACAACCTGAGGAGTTTAGGGTAGGGTTCAGATGACTTAATTTTAGCCATCCAAACACTAGGCATTGCATCTATAGGATTTGTGCAGACTTTCTTTATTGTCAATGGAAAGGGTATGTCTTGAGGACAGCTTGTCCTGTCTGCCTGAGACAGAATCTTAGCAGTTGATAAATTACTTTCTGGGGGTGTCTCTGCATGGGCTGCAGATGATGTCAGCTAGCCTAGAAAAGATGTTTAACTTTCAGAAGGTTAAGTAAAATCAATCTAGTCTCTGTGATTAACAATCTAACATTTTTTGTTTACTGGAATATTCCATTATTGAGAAACTTTAGGTAGCAGAGTAGCTCATTTATAAAAATGATAAATGGTCACATTTTCCAGATTTCAAGAAGCATTTGGGCAACACTGTCAAACATTTGATTTTTGGTTGGTCCTGTGTGGAGCCAGGAGTCGGACTTGATGATCTTTGTGGGTCCCTTCCAGCTTGGGATATTCTCTGATTCTCTGATCAATATCAGTGTTTTAGCCAGTTCACATTTTGGAGATTTAATAGTTACTTTTCAAATTTCGAAAAAATTTAATGCTTAACATAAGAAATTTCTCTTGCTCAGGTTTCATGGTTAGATGTATCATGTTGTTAATGTTAGTGATGATATTGAAGACAACAGAAGTAAGAACATAACTATTCTTAGCCTCAGTATCAGAGACATCAAAGGTAAGCTTCTACTTGCTGCCTCTACTGTCAACTCTGACACATACATCCTTATCTTCACTCTTTCTCTCTTCATATTTTTCAGTCTCATAAGCAAGTTGCATTTATTTTCTACCTCATAAAAAAAAGGAGGAATAAAGAAGGACGAAGTAAAAATAATAATAATAATAATAAATCACTGATTTCTACCAAGCTTTACTCATCTGAAGCAGCTACAACCTTTTACTGAGTTTCATATTATTCTCCATGATTTTCCTTATACCAAACCCAGCCTGGGACTTTGAAGTTACTGTCTCAACAACATTGGCATTCATAGAAGAAGCAAAGAAGCACCTGCCAGTCAGAAGCTTCATGCCTCTGTATGTGTGGGTTTGTTTAAAATCAGAAAGACATTGTCAATGTTCATTCAGGTTTCAGATTTTTCCACAGGAATAATGGCTTGCCTTGAACACATAAAAATGACAGATTGGAACACCTGTTAAAAAGTTTTGATGATTCATATCATCACACATATCTGCTGTATGTATGGTTGTCATATTCCTATTACCTAGTAAAAATATGCAAAATCAGTTTGACTATAAATTGTATGAATTTACCTGATAACATAAGAAAACAAAACAAAACAAAACAAAACACTGGATTCTAAATCCATTTTATTTGATTACTCACTGTGTGGTTAAAGTTGGAAACACCTCCCAGCTATCATTTTTATTTTTTCAAGAATATACTGCCCGCTGCTGCTCCTGTCATTTTTCCATCTATCTTTCCATTCTGCCTCATTGCCATTTGCAAATAATGAACCAAATCAACTTGCACTATTAATGAGAGCAGCTCCACAGAAATAGGAGTATCATTTACAAGATTTAACAAGCATTTGAAGAGAGTTTATGGACTTACAAGTGTGAAGTGTAGTCTCAGAGTTGACAAGGTAACTTTAAAAATCTGTTAATTACCTGTTTCAAGGTGGTGTAATGCATGATTTTGGTGTTGTAAAATGATGCTGAAAGGAGATATTATGCATGGACAGTGGACATGTCCAGTCATTGATGGGTACTGGGGCATGAATCAAGACTAAACATTACAAATTCTTGAATATTTATTACCAAATGGTCCTTTGAAAATTCTCCTGGGGCTGTCTAACAAAAGTGGTCACACTCATCAGAATTAATAATTTATGACTCACCTGCTAGAAACATTGCAAAACCAATAGCTTTGCAAAGATTTTATATGGGAATTAAAACTGCCCCAGATTACAAGAATAGAAGAAATTATAATCAAGGAAAAATAAAACATTGATTAAGAGATTATCTTGCCTAACAGACAGTATACAAGAATATATTGAATAGTTAGCTATGTTTGCTACTGCAGATGCTCAGAGGATACCCACGCCCAAAAACATGTAGTCCACCTGGGCTAAATCACGGTAAACCTGAGCAGCTCCAGACCTAAATCATGCTTCTGTCATGTCCCAATTTGTAACATAAACCTCTTCTTATGTTCCTGGCAGGGCTAGTTTCTGTGGGCTTTCTCAGAGTTATTAAACAAAATTTGGTTCCAGACAAAGTAAATCTGGGGACATCTCATGCGCCTTCTTGAATCTTTTATCTAGGAACTCATGGAAGAAACACGCAGTCATGATAGTGTGGTTAGCTGATCTAGTTTCCTATGGGGACGCCCTAAGTGTCACATTGGGGTTGATTCTAGTGAAAGGAAGTGCATTTTTTTTTTCCCTCAGCTAAAATTATTCCCCTTTACACGGGATCAATGAACATTCATTTGGCACAGAACACAGAATGAGTGTGATGGAAATGGCTGATACATTCATGTGGCAGACAAAAAAATGACCAGATTCTCCACTTTGTGAATACTTTAATATTCAGTATTGATTAGATTAGTGAGAGGCCTCCAAGTCTCTCTTTTCCTTCCCAAAGGCTTTAAACATTGGGCTTTAAAGTGAGGGTAAAGTTTCTAGTTCATAAGTCAAAATAAAACTATGCTTTAACCACATGCAATGAAATGATCTCTGCTTGATCCCTCAGAATGAGTCTCACAACTGACAGGTGATTCAAGCTATTTTCTGCTAATTACNAAAATATATATTCATATATTTTTATACTTTTCCTGCTTTATATTTATATGTAAAAATTTGTGATTTAAACTCAGGAAAACACAGAGATGAGTCTGAATTCCATCTGAAGGAAAAGTCCTACTTCCAGCCAAAGACATAGAACTTTTGCTCCAGAAAGATGAACAACATAGGTAGACAAAGCATCTAAATCTGTGCTGTCACTAGGCACTTAGCTTTAAAATTCAGCATATCAATACTCAGTATTGGCTTTTCATTGACCTACTTCAGCATGGAATTTGGAGAGAGTAGGGAGATAACAGTCCTTTGGATTCATTGGTAGAATGAGATTTTTTCCTCTCTTTTTAAAGATTAAACAATTAAGTTTTCAGGAAATGCACTGAAGACTGATTTCTGACCATCCATTTTTTGTTTTTAAGGTGCTTTTAACTGAGTTCCCAAGGCAAATACATCAAAAAGAAAGTATGTTTGACAAGATATATAAAGCTGAAAGGATGTAGAACTCAACAGGTTAATTGCCTGCTCATAAACAACACAAAAAAACTTTTTATTTAAAAGAAAATTAGCATATATTTATTTAAGCTAGATAAACTAAAATTTGATCTGTATCAGCCAGCAGATAGATAACTAAGTGGAGACAGATAATATCCTTTAATATTTGATTTATGCATAGGAAAGAAAAAACCTTTTAGCTTGTGCCCTCAAATAATTGTTTGTCATGATTCCAAACAACCACAGGGTGGAGAGAAACAGAGCATGATTATACAGATGAGTTCTGAAATAAAAGTAAATTGTAAAAATATACAGTATTCCCACTGGATTTTTGTTCTGAAGGAGAAGGCATTGGCTTAGTCAACAGTTGTTGCATGACAGTTATTGATTTGAATGGATGATTTTGTCTTAAGGCCAACCTCTGTCAAACACAAATGCATGGGCTGCTTAAAGAAACTGCTACGAGCATGCAATGGCAGCTCAAAATATGCTAACAGGCAGATTTAGCTAAAGAAATGATTAATGGAGGCTGCAAAGACCTTGGAAGAAAATAACTTTTATTTAGAAATAAAATGGTTCTGCAAAGAATAAAACAAATGCCTGTCCTTAACTCTTCACTGTATTTATTTCCTTTCTTATATTCTTCAGCACAGAAAATATGCCAGAGGCCTTTTATTGATAGAGAAAGGCCAAAAAGCAGAAGTTATATAAATGACCCAGGATAATCTAAAACTTGATTCATACTGGGGGATTTTAAATTCTATGTGAAAAATAATCATCATTAAATTGCAAAAATGTTTTAAAGCAACTGCACCAAGGGATTTTCTGTATACAACCCAAATGAGGAAATAACAGTGCCTAGGGAATTGCTGTAAATCCTACCAAAGAAAATATACACTTGTTATATATTTTATATAATTTTCCAAACTTCTGTTAAGACAGTTAATTTGGGATGTTTGTTCATTTATTGTTCTTCAACCTACTGTGTATTAGGGACATTGCTAAAACACATATATTACTTAGTCCATGAGTAACATGAATGGCCTGAGTAATAGAAAAATCATATATTTATTTTAACAAAACCAGTTAATAGATTATTCCACAATCATCACATATGTTCATTCCAAAAACCTGTATCTTTTATAGGGGGTGGTTATTTCATTTACAAACAAAATTTGTTTGTAAATTTGATTCCTATGAAAATTAGTCATATGATCATGCTATTTATGAATGTATATGTAAAAGTCGAAGTTTTTAAATTTTTGAATCCAATGAAATGAATCCAATGAATCCTGGACAGGCTTGAAAAATGGGCCCACGAGAACCTGATGAGGTTCAACAAGGCCAGGTGCAAGGTGTTGCACTTGGGTCAGGGCAATCCCAGGTGTGTGTACACACTGGGAGAAGAACTCCTTGAGAGCAGCCCTGCAGAGAAGGACTTGGGCGTTGTGATTGACAAAAAGCTGGCCATGAGCCAGCAGTGCACTCTTGCAGCCAGGAAGGCCAATGGCATCCTGGGCTGCATCAAGAGAGGGGTGGCCAGCAGGGAGAGGGAGGTGATCATCCCCCTCTACTCTGCCCTTGTGAGGCCTCACCTGGAGTACTGTGTCCAGGCCTGGGGCCCCCAGTACAGAGGGGATGTGGAGCTGTTGGAGTGGGTCCAGAGGAGGGCCACCAAAATGATCAGAGGGCTGGAGCACCTCTCCTGTGAGGAAAGGTTGAGGGAGTTGGGATTGTTTAGCTTGGAAAAGAGAAGGCTCAGGGGAGACCTCATTGCGGCCTTCCAGTACTTGAAAGGAGCTTACAGGCAGAAGGGGGACCGACTTATTTGCATGGGTGGATAATGTTAGGACAAAGGGGAATGAACTATAAGAGAGGAGGTTTAGGCTGGACATCAGGAAGAAATTCTTCCCTGAGAGAGTGGTGAGGCGCTGGCACAGGCTGCCCAGAGAAGCTGTGGCTGCCCCATCCCTGGCTGTGTTCAAGGCCAGGCTGGATGGGTTCCTGGGCAGTTTGATCTAGTGAGCTAGAGGCTGGCAGCCCTGTCCATGGCAGGGGGGTTGGAACTAGATGATCTTTGAGGTCACTTCCAACCCAAGTCATTCTATGATTCTATGAATCTATGATTCTATTATTGTATGATACTATGATTCTATGAAATTGGAATCAGTGAAGAGTATTGTTCTATTGCTCTGTTCTGCAAAGAGCTGATGTGTGGGAATGTATGGGAAATGGATAAATGAAGTACAGAGTCATAATAGCAGAAGTACATAGGTGTAGTCATTCCAAATTTACGATTCATGGATTGTGGAAGCTTATCAGTGGCAGTTTTTTGGATGTCTCTGGAAATGAGTATCCCAAAGTGGAGCAGGCTTGGCTGCTGTATGCACAATTACATGGCCTGTTAAAAAGGAAAGATGCTCTGTATCACAAGAGAAATTAATATATTTGAGAATTATATTTTTATTTGGCCTTTTTCATTTTTCACATGTTTAGACTGACAAGTATTTGTTAACAATAAACGAATTAAGTTTTTCAAGTTGCACTAAATTGTGAAGGCTTTCCTCATGTTAATCTTCCATAGTCCTAATTGGCATCATTTTTGGCACAAGTTATCAATAGAATTGCCAGAGATGGAGAGCTGATTCTTACAGAAGTCTGGTGCAGCTAAGCATTTATATATATGCTTAATTTTAACTATTACATATTTAACCTTATATGCAAGTGAAGAGCTATATAAAGAGAAGACTTTCTAGATCAGAAAGATTACCAGTATTCTGAAGAATGTAGAAATCTGAGAGAGTTCACACTCTTGAAAGAGAACTATCCACACCCACTTGTCGGAAAACATCACAAACATGGATTTGCTTGTATCTTTTTTCTTTAAATTATTATTAAAGCAGTTTCACACCTTAAGTTCTTTCTTTTCTTGAGTTCAATAGTATTTATTTTCTTGAAGTTGGTTGTTACAATTCCTAAAACTCTCTGGTTAACACCAGCACAGATCTGTAGGATGTGTGGAGTACCTGGTAAGAGTAATTTGTTCTCATCTCTTTGCCATGTGGACCAGGCGACATGGCACTGATGCATTACATTACATGGTTGTCACTAATAGCAGAAAGTCCTCCGTCTGCCATCGCAACTTAAAGCAAGACTAAAATTTAAATTTCTGATGTTTACTTTAAAATTAGTTTTCCCTGTCAAAGATAAGATTCTAAAATGCAAAATGTTCTTGTTCAGTTTCACAGGAATATGTGAGCCTAGCTGTTCTCCGAATATTAGAGCATGACAGGAAAACTTTCAAAAGCAGTTGATGGAAGTCCAACATTAGAGTCTTCAAATTGCAAGCTAATCTAAATTATAAGTACATCTAGCATTTTTGAAAAAAAAAAAAAATAACTAAAATTAAAACCACCACAACTGCAAATCTCATGCCAGATACTTCTAATTCTTAACCTTAAATTCTAGTTTAATTTAGACTTTCCTAGTTCACCCATTCTAACATAACCTCTACAAAGTAAAGCAACAATAAGCATCAGAGGATTACCATCAAAAGCCTATTAGGAGAGCTGGCTCCCACTTAAAAAACAATTTAGTGCTTCGTGACTGGAATTGGAGTTACTAATATTTGCCATTGGGAATGTGCTTGTGCTTCTACAAATCTAATTTCAACATACAAAATATGCATCTCTTTTTTTCTCAAATGCAAATAAGTTACGTAATTTAAGCTCTGAACATAATGAAAAAGATGTTTTGAAGTCTTAATTATAATTGTATTCCAGAGCATCAAATAAAGTTTTATATATGCAGGTTTGTGCAAAATTTCAAGACTGATTCATTTTGGTTTCTAGTAATCTAGTATTGATGTTTTCTATGAGGTAGTTAATTTTTTTGTCTTGCTTCAACAAGAAACTCAACCGAGGTATACATCTGGCATTTGGTGCCTTTTTTTTTTTTTTTTTTCAGTTTTCTCCTGGTTTCTATTTGAATCAAACATCTGACTCAAGCTTATGAGCTTAGCCTTTCAGACAAGATGTTTTTGGAAACAAAGGTAGTTAGTGGTATAAATGCCTTAGATACAGAGACTCATAATAAAACCATAAATCTACCATTTAAGAAAGTTTTTGACTTCTGTAACCTCATACTTTATCATACTTACTATCCATAACACATTGAAGTTTTTTAGTAGAGTCCAAATCAGTGAAGTTAATGCTTCCTTGAGGCACTAAAGTGAGCCCTAGACATACGGTAGGAAAGAGAGCAGTAACTACATTTTCCCAGTAATTCTGTCTAAAGCATTGTCTATGAACAGACTCCTGAAAAGCAAATCTTTTATTGTATAATTCTGTACATTTGGGCTCTTGTCTGATTCTGTTAAATTTGAAGTCCACTCTGCATAACACTAAACTGAAAGTATTCTTTTCCATCTGCAAACATTGGTCATTAGCATTTCAAAGAGTTGCACTCATACTCTATTGTTGCTCTGCAATATGCTATGTACAATGTTAGGTTCAAAACAATTTTTTTTTTTTGAAGTTCCTGTATGATTTATGCTTGTACAGAGGCAGACTGTCCTCTGGTGTAGCTCTATGGCTTCTGACAGAGATGCCAATTTAGTGTGCTGCAGATGTGACTTTCTGTAGTCAGCAAGGAGCTAACTGTAAGCAGGATGACTTTCAGGAAGAATTGTAACTATTCATCATTTAAAAATGCCTTTGTGAGACTAAAACATGAAGAACGTATGTTTTCAAATTTTATGTTTTCTTCAGTCTTTAATATCTGTACTCATAATGGTCTTTTTCTGCATATAAACACGTCATGTATACATACCCAAATATACTCAAATATGTCTGTAATTATTTGAAAATACTGACATGAGTGACAACTGCAGAGGGAAAATAAAGAGACTTCTTTAAAGAAGCCTGTATAATGAATCTCAATATAATCTTATTGTAGTAAAATAGAAAACAGTAAGGGGGAATTTTCTTTGGAGAATACACATCAGGGACTACCTGATGTGTAGAGTATACAACAGTTTTTTTCACTTCTTTACTGTGCTATGCTGTCATAGAATCTACATAATATTTTTCTTATATTTTCTCAAGTTAGTATTTTAGGAATATATTTAAAATTGACAACAAATGCTGCAGATTATGATATACACAAACCAATTCATTTTATCTTTTATGTATGCAAGAAAAACAAGATACCTTTAGAAACTTTTTTTATTAATTGTGATTCTAAAAGTTTTCTTTTTCTGTGCAATATTATGTACTATATGAGTAGACAGGCCAAAGCAAATAATTGAAGGCATGTATGACAGCAAAGAAAGATCAATCACTAGGGAAAGAAATGTGAAGGAAAAAGATCTCAATAAAGAGAGGTCGGCTCGTCATCCTTTTCCTTTTGGACTTTCTCTTATTAAAAAAATATATATACATATATCTTAGAGTCTAAATGAGTCATTAAGTGACAAAAATATAAAATGACAAAGTCTCAAAGCAAATTATAGTGATTATAAGATCTTGCTTTTTCCTGGCAAAAGTAGGAAAAAATTAAGGTTTAAATGTTTCTAATCCCTATATTCTGAGTTCCAAGCACAGATTCAGTCACAGGATTATGGAAAAATGTGTTTAATCATTTTAAAGTTTGGTTTAATTCTCAGTAGGCAAGTGTCCCTTGCACTAAAGGTGCACAATCAGCAGCATCCCTGGGTGATTCCTGCTCCGCTCAGAATGAGAACAGATTGATCAGAGATGAAGATCAAACCAGCTTCTCAACTGTATAAGTGGTGAGTGAACTTTAGAAAATATAGACAGAGCAGTGCAGGAGAGCAACAAAGCTGTTGTACCTGATGCCAAGCAAAGATTTTTTTTTAAGCTTAGTATGAAAGTTGTTGGTATTTACTTCACAAGCAGAGTTGTGAATTGGAAAATAAAACATACCCCAGAGATACTGTAGAGGAATACTTTCAAACTTAGATATGCCTGGAAAAGGGAAAAAAAAAGAATGATTCAATGGAGAAATCACTAAGCTTGATATGTCTGATCCCAGTTCTGTGCTCAGTCACAGACTTTCTTCTTCAGCAGATCAAATATAAGTATAGATTCTTAAGAAACAATAGAATTTGCACGTGAAACTTGCAGTTTCCACATTTCACTTTCTTAATGTGCCTATGGCTTCCTAAATCCTAAAACAACTTCTTTTGTCTTAGCATATTTTCAAAACTGTCACTAAATTGGCCTTCATGTGTGTGAACCACAATACAAAATCATGGCAACAGTACCTTTTTTTCCTTCCCTCCTCTACCCACCCCAAAACAACACCACAGGCAGGGCACATTCTTTGTTTCAAGTTCTAAGTGTAAGTAATTCTCTTTCCTAAAGGGATGTTTTTCTAACTCTGAATGCTTAGCTATCAGACTTTTTGTTATTCTGGTGAGAAATACTTATGCAGGATATTCCAGAAGCACTTTTACACAAGAGATGGAGGATATAAGATTCTGGATGGACCTACTGATGCTAATCTATGTTTCACACAGCTCCCCAGAACCAGATGAAAACTCACAATGACTGTAGCATTCACCCATCCAAGGAACTTACTTAGCTCTCAAAGTATGAGATAAACATCTGTGTACTTACAATTCAGTTTCATAACACTTCTACTTTCAGTGCCTTGAAGTCTCATGTCTCATATTTTTCTTATCCTATAACAATTAAAAATGTTGTTCTATGATCAAAATGAGAAATGTATAGAATATTTCACTTGGAAGGGACCTGTTATCAAACACAATTGCTAGAGGACTTCAGGGCTAATCAAAAGTTAAAGCATATTACTGAGGGCATTATGCAAATAATTCTTGAACAGTGACAGGCATGCAGCAACAACCATCTCGCTAGGAAGCCTGTCACAGTTCTTTGCTAGTTCCAGAGTTTTGCCATCTTCATGGTGAATAAGTTTTTCTTAATGTCCAGTCTGACCCTCCCTAGTGCAGCTCTGTACCGTTCCTATCCTGCCATTGGTTCCCAAAAGCAGAGCCCGGCACCTCCGTCTGCTTCTCCTCCTCAGGGAGCTGCAGGGAGCAGCGAGGTTGCCTCTTGGCCTCCTCTTCTGCAGAGTGGAGAACCAAAATGTCCTCAGCTTCTCCTCACAGGACATGCCTTCCTGCCCTGTTACCAGCTGTGTTGCCCTTATCTGGACACTTTCAAGAATCTCAACATCCTGTTTGTATTCTGAGGCCCAGAACAGCACATAGTATTCAAGGTGAGGATGCCCCAATGCTAAATACAGGGGGAGAATCACCTCCTCTGGCTGGTTGTCTATGCTATGTTGAATGCACCACAAAATGCATTTCTTGGTACCAAATTTTCTGGCTATTTTTTTCTGATAGTTCTGTTTCTGAGACCTGTGGGAAGAGATCTTTTGCTGTTTGACATTAGTACATGACTTACAATTTTAAGACTATTTTGTTTCTCACTTCTTGAAAATGTTGTGTGTTCTTGTCGTGAGTGTTTGTGAACTTAGATGACAATGATCACTTCAGTCTAGAGCACCTCTCCTCTGAGGAAAAACTGAGAGAGTTGGGACTGTTCATCCTGGGGAAGGCTCATGTGGAGACTCAACATAAATAACTGAAAGGAGAGTGCAAGAAGACAGAGGCAAGCTCTTCTAAGTGGTGCCCAGTGCAAGGACGAGAGGCAGTGGGTGCAAACTGGAATGCAGGAGTTTCCCTCTGAACATCAGGCACCACCTCTGTGCTGTGTGGGTGGTGGAGCACTGGCACAGGTTTTCCAGAGCAGTTCTGGAGTCTTTGTACTTGGAGATGAGCAACCCACTCTCAGTGTCCCTGTTTGAGCACAAGGATTGGACCAGATGACCTTCAGAAGTCACTTCCAACCTTAATCACTCTGTGATTCTTTGATTCTGTGTTTTAGTGAATTTTTGTAAACTTCCAAGCAAACTGTATCCTGCAATGACTGTAATAGAAGAACACTTCAAACCTGTTTTTACACGTGACTTTCCCAATAATCGCTGAGCAGCACTGGCAGGGACTATCTGAAACAATCAGATATGCAATAAATTTCAAATTTAGCACTACCCTGTGACAGCGTGTTCCCCTCTGCCCTCAGCCTCTTCCTTCAGCATGGCCACTATGCTCAAGACCTTGCTCAGAACTGATAACGCTGTCTTGCTAAATGCTATGACTATGAGCCAATCATTTTACTCCATAATTAGTGAGCAGACCGAGAGCCCCTTGAGCTCTAATCCTTGTAACAAGACTGCATGTGATCTCCTCATTTTCTTCTAAATATTGAGAAGCTTGAGTTACTATAGTCTCAGGGTGGATTATGTGGAGTAATTATTGGAAATAAGTTATTGGGATATTTCAATCTTAAAAGAAGAAAAGCACTAAAGAAACCTCCAGGGTAGAATGAAGTGAATGTGTAAGGAGTCTGTTCCATGACAGTTTCCTAAGCAACATGAGACCTGCAAACTGTAGATTGTTAGCAGTGCCAGGGGAGCTTGATATGCTGACTCTAAGAGATATGGCATGGAGGGTGGAGTAGGGTGTGAAATTCAGCAGCCAGGCTCGATGATAAGATCACTGGGATGGTAACATGATGGTACCAGGGAAATGATAAACTGCATAGTAGTCATTGAGTTAGCAGCTTTCCAATTTTTTCACTGATCACAACAAAAACAGGTATGATTAGAGTCACTCACGCTCCACCTGAAAGTAAGAAAAAAGTGTAGAAATCGCTTGAGAGGGAAGGAATTTTGGGGAAGATACTATTGCAGACCAGTCAGGAGGACACTGCTGACTTCTGGGACCAGCTGACAGACTGAGCCTCTCTTCCCCAACACTGGAATGCCTATTGGGTAAGATTTGCGCACTCAGTTGTACTGAGTGCTTCCCCTGGGAAAAATTAGAAATCTCTATATAGTTATTCCATCATTTAACATGTGTGTGTTATTTGCACACATTCCATAGTCCAGCCATATGAGTTCTCATAGGGCGTGGCTAAACACCTTAAGTGGTCATACAAGTCCAGTTAAATGTGTCTAGATGAAGATGCTCTGCGACATGTATGAATCTGTAATGGTAAGAGTTCTCACTGAGTTGGCCAAATTTCCTGAGTGGTCATATGGGTCCATTTGCGCGCAACTGGACCTGTAGCGCTCGATTGGGTATTAACCCAACATTGGGTATTAACACAACATACCCAGATGTGGAAATACAGACTAATTCATGTATGCGGGTTCCCACTCTGACGTTGTACATCATGTACTTTGAACTAATACACTGGCACATTGGAAGTCTTCAAGCGAGTACTTGAACTCTTTGGGAACATACAATATTTATAGCCTTGTTTTTCAATATATGGTACTATTATGCATTAAATCCACACCTGACTTTGAATGGAATTTGATTTTCCACAGTATTGAGAAATTTTTATGTTATGTTGTTGCATTACTCTTTCATTTCTCTACCTTTTGTTTCAAGATTTTGATCATTGTGTCAGTTTGTCAGTTCACACATAAAGATGCTTTTTGTCAACGTGTAAAATTGTGAATTAAGACTCTGAATTTTTTTAGGTAATTACAGGCACGGTCTTTCTTCACTTCTTCATATTAGCTCTGGTTGTTGTTGTATTTGTGACACTTTTCCTTTCAGTATTAGGGTATATTAAGTTCCAGCGTACACTCCAGTTTTCACTCTGCATTAGTTCTGTGCATCAGTTTTCATATCATAAAAATTTTAAACATTCAAAGAGATGCATGTAATTATTAAAAGGTACACTTTACTGAAGACCTTCGTATAACATTAAGCTCTTCAAAAGTCCAGAGGGCTAATATTTTCCATTCCCAAAAAGGGGTTTCAATAGCATTTTTATAAAAATACACCTTTTATTTTATTTTATTTCCTGCAAAATGCTTAAATCCGTTGTCAGGGTCAGAAATTCTACACTAAGTCTTCCTTTTTAGGACATTTCAGAATCTACACATGGTGACATATGATTCATTGATAACTATCAGAATGTTCTGATGTAAGAGGATGAAGTAACTGGAGAAACATGACCATATGCATAATTAACCAGTCTGTGTCCAGATAGCAGTTGTTCTTAATGCTAAAATTATAATAATTTGGGAATATGCTTACCTTAGTTAAAGAATTTCATTCTGATTGTGTACAAAAAATTATGTTAACCGCTTCCGTGACTTACAACTGTATCTGGTATCTTGAAGTACTTTGCATTATGTGAATCAAAAACTTTGACTTGCTGTATCTGTTACCAGGTTGTGTTATATCACTAAGAGAAAGAAGGGTGTTTTTCATCTGTGAAAAGTCTTCCCACAAAAGATCACCCCAAGAACCACCAGTTCTGTAGAACATGACTTGTAAAGTAAGACTGTAATGCATAGGAGCTTTCTATGTCTGGAACCTGAATGTTCAAGCTTAGAAAGGAGAGGCAGAAAATGTCCCATGCAGGATGGACAAACCACAGGCAGCAACTATCTGGGTTAGACATGCTCTATACCCAACCAAAATAGGTGCGCAGGACCCAAATGGAGTTGTGAAATCAGAGGCCTTCAGTGCACAGTAACAGCAAATTTCCATCTTGGGAAGAACTGCACTGGTAAAAGTTTATACTGCAATGGGTAGTTATTTCATCTTAAGTNAAAAAAAAAAGTTAATTGCTTTATGCAAATCTATATTTCTCTTATGCTGTCTCACAGTAAAATAAATAATTGCATCTTTCCTTTGCAAACTTCTGGGTTTGGGGGCTGATTTTTTTTGTTTGTTTTCCCTATTTCCTTGCTACATGGTGCTCAAATAAATATACTATGAATAAAAATATGTACAACCATCTGGGTCTCTGGGAGGTAATTAATGAAAAAATGAGCGGAGATTTGGAAGGGTCTTCAGTAAACTTGATCTGCCAAACAATATCTGTTGTCCCAAGCTTTTGGCTCAAGCTGTTGGGAATTTTCCCATGCCAAAAGTTTTTTAGGAGGTTGACAGTTCCAAAAATTTTATCCACTCCAACTATCCAAAGCAATCTTTTTCATTTGTAGTAAGTGATTAAGAGAAAAACTGTTCTTGTCTTTCCAATCATCTTCTTTCATTTTTTCTTCTTTGAAAATGAGACATAAAAATTTAGGAATAGGTCATTAGTTAATAACATAAAATGAGATTATTTTTCCTTAGTCTCTTACAAAAATTTACTACATTGGAAAGATTTGCTTTTCCCTTAAGAAAGCTTATTTCGCTGATAAATATAACAATTAAAACATGTTGACCAATTTTGAAAGGCATTTGGTTTTCAGTTGAACAGAAATTATATAAATAGAGATCAGAAGGTATGGAGACTATTGAAAAGTAGACAGATTACACCAAAAAGGTAACTGGTATCACGACATCAGGATGTGTTGTAATTTGTGAAATTTCAAAGTTTGTTTATATTTTTCATAACGATTAAATAAATTATAAGTGTTTGAGTACAGCTGTAGAGTTGTAAAGAAAGTTGAATAAATGGTAATATGTAAACAACGCTAGCAAGATTGTACAAATTCCACAGAAGTGAACACCTTTCCAAGCCATATCTTCCGCCTTTCTCAACAACAACATTTCCAACTGCAAGAAGTGCATTGGGAAAAATGTTGTAAACTAGGAAAAAATGCAGACAAGTACAGCTAGCAGATCAGACACAAAAGCAAGTATAAACTTGTATGGCTAGGGGATACTTCAGAACTTTCTTTTTTCTTCATTCAGTAATGAAAATAAATTATGCATACACTAAAAGCTTTCATTATGTAAGCAGAGGAATCCTTGTGATGAGCAGCGATCTAAATTATAAGAAACTCTTCTTTTTTAATACTTAATTAAGTTAACCAAAATTAGAATACGAATTTCATTAAGACAAGTGTGTTTTTCCTTTTTTAACAGTAACTATCCAGGAAGATCTTAAAATATTTAGTATTCTTTATAGCTGTAGCAGCATATGGTACAGCAAATTCACGAGCTGCATGATTCACAAGTTAAACTGCACATGAACTGTTCAGAATAGGCTCTAAAAGTACTTATCAGTGACCTGATGTTCAACTTTGGTTTTAAAGATACTTATTTTTGCATGGCGAAAGTTATAAAAGGCACATCTTGCCTGATACTGATTTGCAGATACTGCTTCCTGAGTCAAGTATAAGAAAGAAATTGTTTTGGAAGCTGAGAAGTATATTTCTGGCTATCAAATAATAGACCAATATTCCTCTAAGTTTTTAGGTGTTTCAAAGGGACTTAATTTGCCTTGCATGTTTGGTAAATATTTTGCAGTAGTTTTTGTGGTTATTCTTTGTGTATTATAACTAATGTCACCACTATATCTTGTACTCCTAAACTGCTGTCATGATAAGATCAGTTCAAACATTTCCTAGCTGCTTTGTATTCTGCCTGCCTGGACAGAGAGCACAGCAGAACCAAAATGAATATTTACATTAGTCTGACTATGCTGTAATGCATGACAAAACAAG
>VXAV01007056.1:209517-221133 GCA_013399715.1 Alectura lathami | reverse complement strand
TTACAGTTTTTTGGTGCAATGGTGTACAGGATATTTTTTCCACAGGTTCATGGGTGCTTGAATTTCAGTCTGAATGCTCAAACTATTTATGGAAATAACAATTTTTGCACTGTTCTGCCATTTCTTAAGATCACAAAATGAATCAGTGTTAGGGACATGGATGTCATTCAGGACTTGGTCCCCAGTGCTGAGCTCCAGGTGTCAGGCAGATGGCACCAACGCACAGAAGAAAGGGACAAGAATAGAGACCAACCTGAGAAAGCCAACTCCCACTTAGTTTTGATCACACCACAGCATACAAGGACTCTTTGTTGATGTGATAGTAGGCGGGAGAAGGATTCATATTCTCTAGGGATGGAGACAAGAGAAAGGAATACCAATTTCAGAGCACTGCATTTTCACGGAGAAAAGAAATATAGAAAGCCAAAACAGTGGCAAGATGTAGGAGAAAGAAACTGTAGGAAAGAAAATGATGACAAAATACTGGAAATAATGCATGATTTTTTTTTCTTTAACTGCTTGCATGGTAAATAAATTATGACAGACATTCACCGCCTGTACAGGCAGACAAGAGATTAACACTGTGTCTATGTACCGTCTTCCTGTGGAGAACTGGAAGAGTATAGATTCTTCATTTTTCATCAGTTTACTCTTGCTGGTATTTAGTTTCTATGTTTTTTTCCTCTATTTTTCCCCCACTCATTCATCTTTCTTTGAACTGGAAATAATACATACATAGCTTACCATCTATTAATTTATTGGCATCAAAAACATTCTTGCAGAAGTACTAACTTTCACATATAGTTGTGCTTTTTGGAAGATATGGATATTTCCCAGTGACTAAGATATATGGGATTACTAACATTGTATTCCCAGAACACTCTATACGTGGCAGAGTGCTTTGCTCACACTTGCCAGGAAACAAGGCTGAGCACCAGCATAGTCTATACACTCCTAACTTACTGAACTACAATAAGCCAGTATCCTCATCCTGAAATCTGCAGTCCTGGGGCTGTCTGAGGCACCCAGTTACAAGACAGATGTTTGCCCTTATGCCACCCATTATGCGATATACCTATGGAAACAAAGATGAGACTGATGAAAGCAGGGATGCCTGGCTCTGAAAATACTGTTTTTAAATGTATAAATACAACAATGCTGATGCTACAGGACTGTAAGCAAAGAATTCCTACTTCTTTAACCACATTGTATGAAAATCAGAAAGAAATCATCACATATATATATCAAAAAACTTTATGATTTCAGCTTGTATTCTTTAAAAATCTTTGTATATTTAAGAAAATTAGCAACATGTATTGTAAAATATCACATTTTGTTACACCATAATGCTTTCACATATCATAATAGACCACAATTTTTCAGAACATAAAAAAAACATATTCTAGACTTTTCTGTGTAAAACCACTACTTTTCCTTTTAGAAATATATCATTAATTATGCAATTACATAATTATGCTTCAAAAGTAGTAAAAGTATTTCAGTACTCTACATTTTTTTCTGCAGGCTCTACTTTTAAGAAAACAAATATCTAATTTTAAATGTTGATTTTTTTTTTTTTCTTTGGAAGGCATATTTTAGACAGGCAGCAATTATTTTCAGCCCTGCTTGCCATAAGAAAGAGTAAGCGGTGATAAATTAGCAAGGATTTTTTTTTCCTTTTTAAATATGGTATGTTTATTTTAGTTCTAAATTAAACTCCAAGGTGACCTTAAATATGCTGTTTAAACTTTCTTGTAGGTAAAAATGAGGGTACATAATACCTCATGATTTCATAATATTTATATATTCAACACTGAATTAATGTGAGCTGATTGAAATGTCCTCTGGAAATGCCTACTACACCACATGATTTGTGTTATTAATCTGTGAGACCAGTAATAAAATAATCTAAAGGTCAATGTAAGCAAGAGCAACAGTGAGTATCACTCACTATAGTTTGTTTGACAGCAGGTGTCACACAGACAGCACTGTTACAAACCAGAGAATTATAGGCTTTATCATGACTAAGCATCTCACTCCTTACGAAAGAATTGGGGAAAGGAAGCTTTGAGCAAGTATACTAAGATTCCCCAAAAGAATGGTCTATCCAAATGATTTAATTTTCCAGGCCAAGTTAGCACGTGTATTGCTTCTCAGAATGTTCTGTGTAATACAACATCTGTGAGTCATGTATAAAGGATAATTTCTGCTCTTTTTTTTCTCATGTCCTCAGACTCTGTTCTATGAAGACTTGTTTTTGCTACAGACTTTTCATCCTTGTGAGACTCCATCCAATCCTGATTTCTGAGTCATAGCTGTGCATTTACTTTTGAAACCTCAGATTAGTCTTCATTTTCCTGGTTGTAGAGATGAGGATTTTTGAACAGTTACCTCTAGGAAGGGAATTATCTCCTGAAAGAGAATGACTTCCTTCTTACTGTTCTGCTAGCAGATTTTGAAACAGCCTTGACACGTTTTCCGTGGCATCCATTGACAGTAAGGCACAGAGATGGCATCTGAGGAGGTGAAAAAGGGAAAAGATCTTTGGTTTTCCACAAGTATTCCATACCATGACATCATGTAATAAGCTCACACAGGTGGGAGGGCTGCTTAGGGAAACCACTGCCCCCAGAATGCTCCTGTCCCTTCCCATGTGATTTCCAGGTTCCATGAGTTCCTCCTCCTTTTTGCCTCCTGTCGCAACATTGTCATACACTTCTCCAATCACTGCCATCCTGTGTAATACTTAACTGTCTTAAATGCAGGATGGCCAGCTAAGTATCATCCTTCAGATTTATTTGTCCTCATCTTTCATTGTCCTTCTTAGGACTACAACATTCAGACATATGAAGGGGTAGATAAAGTAGATAAAATCTCAATAACTTAATGTTAACTCTAGTTTCCTCTTTGTGTTAGCATACTACTTGCATCATCATCTTGACTTTAATCAGTCAACTTGCTCTACCAGTAGAAGTTAACTACTCATGTGATATATTGACACATTTAGCTTCCTTAATCACAGACATCTGATTTTTCCAGCATTGATTTTTACTCTAGATTACCATTGAAAAGTTTATAACATACATATATCCTACATCTTTCTGTCCACAAGATGACAATTTAGATAATTCAACTTCATTGCTATAATAAAATATAATTTACTTTATTAAAAAATAAGCAACTAAATTTCAAGGAATCTTTTGAACTTGTGGTCTGACTGCAGGGACTGGCAATCAGGCTTGCTAAATTTCAAATTGTCTGCCCCTGAGTGTAGCACTTCTGGGGAAACCTTTTAATTCTGATGTCATGGCATTTCCCTCCGTTAGTTTGTTTACTATGTCTGCCCCTCAGAAATGTCAGGTGAATTAATCCTTGTAAAATTGTAGTTGGGATATCACTAGTAGAGAAAAGAATGAATGGGATTTCCAGGGATTTTGGTGAGATTGCATTGTACTCTGGAGGGATAGGGTTATGAATGGCACAGTCCCGCTCGCTGCTCCTTGAGTGTGCTCAACAGGGTTAAACCAAGGTACCTTAGGAGCATTCACAGGTTTTCATTTCATTTATTTGTGGCTTCAGTTAATCTTCTGGGAAACAGAAAAGTTTCTTCTCCCACTTATCTATCCTTCCCACTATTTCTAGCACCAAGTCAATATAGTGAACACCGTAAAATATATGTGCACAATAATTCCAATGGTGCTAAAATTAAATATCTGAGAAAATAGGTGAAAAACAATATGTGAACATATGCACTTATACCATGGTCACTTAAGATAACAAAATGCTTCAAAATCACCTGAAAAACAAAAACTTGCAAGCAATAGATTTCCACATAAATTAGGTTTTTAAGATGCGAAACATAAAGTTAGGTCCTGACTGCCATGCAGAAATGCCCAACTCTATTGAAAGTCATACACAACTAAAAATAAATAAACAGATAAATAAATAAGAGCGGAGTATCTATTGAGTCCCCAGTCACTAAACCTGTTTAGTGTTTCTAAAGTGGTGTGATATTGATTTTATGATGCTAGTAGTAATATCTGCAAAGAATATACAAATATATGTAATTACCATTTGGGAAGCCCTATCTCACTAGAAAAAAACGTCTAATTCCACTAATTAATGCTACTTCTGTTTCTGTTAAATATACATGTTAATAATGTTATTATCATCAGCAATGAATTTTAATTAACACTTATGTGTAGAAATGTAATTCAAAATAAACACATACATTCTGATCAGCTCATTTTATTAAATTAATTGCACGGTTATTTCCAGAGTTAAAACATTATTTCTAGGTATCAAGTAACAAATAAATCCACAATTCACCACAAAAGAAATTAAAAAAAATGATACATGAAACAGACATCTAGTGACCCTATCCCTAGCCAATACTCAAGACCAGACCATTACATTAAACACTCCTATGAATACAAAACAGGAGTTACTACTCCCTAGTCTAGTTTTCTGTCTCAGAAGATATAGTCTATACAAAGATAAAGTTAAGAAAAGCAGTTTTTAAAACAGAAAACAAAATAAATCAGTGGTCCAGAGCCATCCAAGTGGTTTAGAGCATATCAAGAAATTGAATCTAGATTTTATGAAAGCTGGTTCAGTGCTTTAACTACAAAAAAACTTATGTCCAGGTGGAGGCCAGTCACGAGTGGTGTCCACCTATTCTTCAACATTTTTGTCAACGACATAGATGATGGAATCAAGTGCACCCTCAGCACGTTTGCAGATGACACCAAGCTGAGTGGTGCAGTCAATATGCAGTCAATACAATCGAGTGAAGAGATGTTATCCAGAGGGACCAGGACAGTCTTGAAAAGTGGGCCCACAGCAACCTAAAGAGGTTCAACAAGGCCAAGCGCAAGGTGTTGCACTTCGATCAGGGCAATCCCAAATATGTGTGCAAACTGAGAGAAGAACTCCTTGACAGCAGCCCTGTGGAGAAGGATTTGAGGGTCCTGGTGGAAGAGAAGCTGGACATGAGCCAGCAGTGTGCCCTTGCAGCCAGGAAGGCCAATGGTATCCTGGGCTATGGTAAAAGAGGTATAGCAGAAGGGAGAGTGAGGTGATTGTCTCCCTCTGCTCTGCCCTTGTGAGGCCCCATCTGGAGCACTGTGTCCAGGCCTGGGGCCCCCAGCACAGAGGGGATGTGGAGCTGTTGGAGCGGGTCCAGGGGAGGGCCACCAAAATGATCAGAGGGCTGGAGCACCTCTCCTGTGAGGAAAGGTTGAGGGAGTTGGGATTGTTCAGCTTGGAAAAGAGAAGGCTCCGGGGAGACCTCATTGCGGCCTTCCAATACTTGAAGAGAACTTATCAACAGGAGGTGGAGTGACTTTTTACATGGTCTGACAGTGATAGGACAAGAGGGAAAGGTTTTAAACTAAGAAAAGGAGATTTAGGTTAGATATTGGGAAGAAATTTTTCACTCAGAGGGTGGTAAGGCACTGGAACTGATTGCCTGGAGAAGTTGTAGAATTCCCAACCCTGGAGGCATTCAAGGCCAGGCTGGATGGAGCCCTGGGCAGCCTGGTCTAGTTCTTGGCAACCCTGTCCACAACAGGGAAGCTGAAGATAGATGATCTTTAAGGTCCCTTTCAACCCAGGCCATTCTATGATTCCATGATTCTAAAACATTAGAGATATGACTGATCAGTCATTGAGCTTTTATAGAGACTTGAAATGTGTAGCAGTTTCAGAGTATAATTTCAGCTTCTTCCCTACATGAAACTACAGAAATTGGATGTGGAGGTTCATGGAATTTGGAGAATTAAAGATATTCTGGAATCCTTCAGTTCCTATTACTCATTTTAATCCTCTTAAGAGAATGTTGCAGTGACCAGTACTAATATAAGGTGATCAATACAGTATGAAGTATTCCTTTTCTCATACAGCAAGCATAAATGTTTGGCAATATTCCTGGATTTTGCAGGCTGATTTGCAAAGGGATTAGAAGCCTTCTTCAAAAGGTAGTAACATGAATGTGAGTCATCTTTGACTCTAAGGAATTTCCAGAGTGATCTTTGACAGGCGGATCAGCCATAGCTGTGCTTTCTGCTGATTCCTCTGATACCTTACATGATCTGAGAAACATTAATACTCTTCTTTGCAGGTTCTTGAAGAAAACATCCATAAAAATGTTAGGTACTTTGCAAAATCCAATGTAAATGACTAAAAGCAACTATTTGAATCACTAGTTATATTACCTATATTTCAGACTGCATCTATTATGATAGATTTCACTATATAAGCAAATTAGATTCAGCATTGCTATTAAAAATATATATTAAAAAAATCTTACATGTGACTAATTTCTCACTGTCTGCCAGAAGTTTGCTAATTATTGACACTTTAGCAATCCTGATCAGTGCTGTTTAACCACTGGCATGCACCCAGCAACCCCGTTAGCAATCCTGTACATTTCACTGCTTGTGTTGCACGTACACAGACATAATGGGCAGTGTGGACCTGTTGTTGGAACCATGAACTTTCAGTCACACTAACACTCAGAATGTTGTTAGGAATGGACATATGGAAAAAATGTGGTTCTTGTCTGGGTGCAAGAGAAGACACAAAATGGCATGCTACTATTAAGTACATTGAACAGACATGGCACACACCTTTTTGTCACTGTCAGCGTTGCAGAGTGAATCTAAGTGGGCAGTGGGAGGTCTCATGCATCATTAAAGAAATTGCCAGTAATGCCTTGAGTCCATCTGTGTTATAATTGGCACTGTTGGAGGAGGAGGATGCATCAGGTAGAAAGATATTCACACCCCATCCTGAGATGGCAATACTGGCAGTTAGCACTCCTTCAAGCATTCAAAACTGCTATGGAAATCACAGACATGGGGAAATAAATATGAAGCAGCAAGATGGCATTTTTACAGCTGCTTCTCATAGTATCATGACATTTAAAGTGAACGTTAAAATCCACCAAGTACAGTAACAACATAATTATGCCATTTATGTAACATGCATTATGTACCTAATAGGAGCAGGATTAGTCTACCAGTGTTTTGAATATGTTATGGAGAAAATAGACCAGAATGTTTTGAAAAATGCTGTTTCTAAGTTTATTATTCAATTAGCATCTGTGCTCTCCCTAAGAAAATAAAACCTTTTGAGAGGCACAACAACATTTTTACTGCACATGCAGAGTATGCAATCTAATTCTTAACAAATTGCTTTTGCTTTTAAATTATGCTATTGGTATGATAAAAGAAATCTTTATATTTTGTCATCACTCTTTAAATTTCACTAAATGGTACTTGTCTATGTATCTGCCAAAATATTTTTCAGACATAAACAGTTTTGCTTTCAGTCTGTTCAATTAAAACCAGAAATGAATTTGTCAAAAAACTTAATCCTATGCTAATACAAATTCTATAGAACAGATTTTAGTTAATTTTCTAACTCTTTTTCCAATCTTTACTATGGTAAAGGTGCTTTTCACTAATTGACTGATATTTCACAACAGTAATTGAAATCCTACTAAATACTTAATGTGTTCTTTGNAACTGAACACGGAAACAGCAAGGCTGCTTTTTTTCAGTAAAACTTTTTTTTTTTTTTTTTTTGTAAATCTTCTGAAGTGGGACCTTAAGATGCAGCTCTGAGATGTATCAGTTTCCACAGTTCCTTAAAGAAAGAGACCCCTTCCAAACACATGAAAGCACTTTGAACCTCAAAAGAAGTTTTCTATTGAAACACAAACTGGAAAATAATATTTTTAAAATAGCGAAAACTGAGAACAAGATTTATAAATGCCCACCTCCCTGTTTCTTATTATGCCCCTGTAGAGGGCTTCCTACTGGCTATACCAGCCTGATTCCCTGTTCCTGAGGCCCTGCTGTGAGTTGACTCAGAAGCCTCTACAACACTGCAGTTTTCCTGATAGTTTTGTCCACACGTCTGTCCATCTCTCTCCATTTGACTTGGAGCGATAAATGAAATTTTCCACAATTTTCTGTCTCCTAGCAGCTCATTTGCTCTTGGAGACCTGCAATTTCTCCTCACAAGAGGATTCCACCTAAGTCAACTTGCAGCCTCCAAGGACAAGCAGCAAAACCAATATCTATCCAGCTTGGCAGCCATTCCTAGTTACAAGAACACATACAACTGTGCATAAAACAAAACCAAACCATTATTCAGTTTGTGACATCTTTAGCAAAGAATGTTAGCATAAGAAAACTTTTTAAAATCCTTTACATCTCTTTTGTTAAGACTTTGAAAGGAAAACAGACAGATTCTTAAATATTCACTTTCATTAGTAAAAACATAGCTGATAACATAATACAAAAAGTTTTTATAATAGATGGAGCTGGTATCTTCTTTGGAGTTATTCTTGCTTGATGCTTCTCTTTAGAAGATTCTGTTTGAGGCAGCTTTTAACTTTCCCAAAATTTAACACTTGGTTTGAAACTTTCTCCACTGGGTGTCTGTTAGGCAGATGATTTATTTTAAATTTTTTACGAATGTTTCAGCTAAAATGATTCAGCCATTTCTGAACAGAAGTTAATGGACAAACGCTCTTTTTCACTGATGTTAAATTATAACAAGATCATCAGTTACTTTATGAACTCTTTAGAGTAAAAGCTTGACCTTTTAGCAGAATGTGGTTTTAAGCCAGAGTCTGGTACCATCTCACTGATACAACTGCATTTTTCTGTGCTGCAACCTCCTGAAAAATATCCATCCGTGGTAGCATGGAAGGCCCTTCTGCAGGTTTGACAAAAGACATTCCTTACAGACTGTGCCTTCCAGCTCAGAGTTTTGCCTTGTCTGAGCAAGTTTCACATCTGGAAAGTGATTGTGCATGGTCCAGACCACAGCTACAAAGACTGAAGAAAATTCTTCCCACATTTCTGTGCCAATTACTGTGTGCCATAGGATGTCGGCGTGCAAACTGTGAACTAAAATGTTATTTTTTTCTAGTGCTTTAAAGCATATCTTTGCTAGTGCTCAGGTGACATGGAAGTGCAGGAAATACAAAAAAAGCACTGCAGCTTCTGATGAAAGCATAGAAAAAGAGGTGGTTGTAGATGTGGAAGCAGCAGATAGTGACAAGGAACCTCAGAGAGAAAGTGCAAGAAGGATGATATTGAGGAAAAGACTGAATAATAAGAGAAAAAATAGAGTCTGGGAAAAGGAAAATAAGGAACACTGGAAATTAGAGATATAAAAGTTACATAAATTTTAAATTCTGACCAAAAGACATAATGAGTGTGGAGGAACAGAAACAAGGAAACAAGACAGGAGTAGTAGTAATGGAAAAATAGAACTTGTCCGGGAAATTTGGATGAGCTACAGATGCAGAAAAGACCCAGCTGTGTAAGGATATAGTTTAAGTGTTAGCAGGGACAAATAGGCTGCAATACCCTGGGACACTGCTAGTCAAAACTCAGGAGAGCAGATTAAAGGGGCTAAGTTCTCCCACAGATGAAAACCTGGTGGAGAAACCATGACTGATGAGACACTGATGTACAAATCTGATGTATTTCTTGCTGGTATACAATTTCATGCTTCTTGCTACCTCTTATCATTTTTGTGTTAGCAAAGTTTGTGAAGCTCCTCTTAAAAACCTAATATACTCAAAAATCCCATATATCTGCTTGAATATATGCACTCTATAATTCTGTATGATGGGATTTCTGATTTGTGTGTGTTTTTTGTTTTAAAAATGGAAGTTACACTTTGAAGTATGGGTGAAAATTGCAGGGTTACAATGTTAAAAAATGAAAAAGTAATTGTTAGCATAAAAATTTCCTATGCTACTTCTGTCTATTACTCCACATTTGGTCTGAAGTTGCATTTTTGTTTCTTTGGACACATGATAAATTCTTGTTTGAACACATGAGAAATGGAGAGAGGACATCAGGATTTCTGTTTCTGACTTACGTTGCAAACACACTTCTGGTAGGAAATCGTGTTGCAGCACATAACCCTTGAAGTTCCCTTGAAATAGATCAATTCACTTTAGTAGCATGTGCAAGCATATTGAGGTAGCTGTGATCACAACACTAGTAAGACATCTTCTGCTTTAAAACACAATAGTTTTGATTGTTGCAGATGGTATCAAGACATTAACAAAGTAGGCTATGTTCCTTGGTATTGGTTATTGGTGCAGCTGTTAAGTTAATGAAGTCAGTATATATTCAGTTTTAATTGTAGACACATTTTATTTGAGCTTTCATAGAACAGCTGTAGAATAAATGCTATAATTAATGTTCTGTGGGTTATCCTGCAATCTACATACATAGTTTGTAAATGATGTGTTATAATCTCCATTCAAGTATATACCTTTAGGAATTTATTTTGTTTTGGAACCTTAAGGTGAAAGATCAGTTATGAGACAGTTGTTCCTCCTTCAGAAAACCTTTAAAGGTGTCGAAGATATCTTCTTTAGTGCTTCTCTTGCCAAGTCACCATCAATAAAATTTGTTATTAGATTAAATCAATTTATTTTATTAAATGAATGACACTTGTAAATACCTATATTTGATCAGGAATTCATTATGTCAATATTTGAATTAAACAGGGACTGCCAGTTTCACTTCTACAGCTTCACTCTAGCTTTCTTTTGTATTATTTTCAAATCAAATGTTGCAAAGTCACTAGTCCTAGTAAACTGTAATATAAAGGATAAAAAATCAAAGGGAAAAGTCAAGTATTGCATTTAAAACCCTTGGGCAGACAAGTAGGTAAACTAGGGGATGGAGATTTGCGCTACTTTAATGGCAGCTACTACAGACGCCCTCAGTTTTAGGCATTCTTGATAAAATTCTTTCTTTTATGGCGTAACACGATGGTAGGGAATTCACAGAGTAGAATTGTCAACAGTTCTGGGAGACTCAAAGATTCATATAATAGTCTGAGAATTATCAGGATTTTCTCAGACTCAAAAAAATCATTCACAGATATAGTTTTCCTTTCACCCTTTTTTTTTTTTTTTTTTTTTTTTTTTCTCCTTGANTTTTTTTTCTTTTTCTATTTTTTTTTCCCATAAAGGTGTTAGGAAAAGGGATATTTGTTTTTTATCACGATTATTTTTTTTTTTAATGAGAATTCACAAGTTCATTATACATGCTTTTCTAACAAGAACTTTTTAATAGTGTCACATAGGTTTCCTGGGGATAACTTTATTCAGCTTTACGTATGTATTATATTATTTATTTCATTGTCTTATACGTTTTGTCATATTTCAGAATTCTCCATTTTCTTTGTGTGACCCTGAAATCCTCAGGTAACTATTCCAGGAGGCAATGATGGTCAGCAATCTACTGGAGCTTTGTCTTCCTACTTTCACAAAGTCCCAAAGATTCTGGAACCTAAGATAACGGCATGTCTTCTGGCATATGTTAATTGTTTATGTCAGAAATTCCAGATTTTTCTTATTTTCTTAAATAGGAAAATCACCTATAAATGAAAGCTCATTATTTAAAAGTAAATAAAAGTTTAATTCACTGCTACTGTAATTATAGGTGTACTACATTCTTAAGAAAGAATTTTTGAGGAGAATTCTTCCCACAGCAAGCTTATTCCTTTATTTTACTTTTGTTAAATTCCAGGTGGAAAAAAAAAAAAAAAAAAAAAAGAAACTCAACA
>VXAV01007056.1:191897-204163 GCA_013399715.1 Alectura lathami | reverse complement strand
AGAAAAAAGGAAAAAAAAAAAAAAAAAAAAAAAAAAAAAAAACCAACCAACTCTGCAACTCTGCAATCCTCTGCTCCCCACAGGCTGAACAGCATAAGGGACTGCTATATTTGAGGCTGTCGGGAGGATGGGAGAGAGAGACTGAGAGTCAGGGCGCGTGAGAGACGGTGCCACAGCAGCGGTAAGTGTCTTTGCCGTTCCCCCAGCCAGGCAGTGATTTCCCTGGTTAGTCTCTGGAGTGTGCGCAGATAATTTATTGTAATATCCATCGCAGCATCTCCGTGAGCAGTGTGCTGTGAAGTCAGCGATGGTGAGAGATATCATTTTGGGGCTCCTTCTGCAGGCTTATGTGTTTTGCTTTTTGTTTTGAGTCTTGCATTGAAATTGTTGTCATAATTGAGCAGAAAAGTTGGAGCAGAAATTGCTGTGATCTGTTATATGCTTCCTGTCATATAAGTATCTAGCAAACTGCTGCAGTGAATGAGTTGTGAAGAAGGATGTGAAGCTCTTAGAACAAATACATATTCTGGAGAAAGAATGCCTGTTTTAATGTGCTATTTTTGTGTGTGTGTGTGTTTAGGAGAACTACCAAGTGAATGCTTGAGGGTAAAACAAAATAATCTGGCGTATCGAGTTTATAGTGATGCACTAAAAGTTGTGTTGTGAAGTTCGGAATGGTACTTGGCTTTGGGATAAACAATTATCTCCTGAATTAGAATAGTGTGGTACCAGGACTGTTATCCTTTGCTGACAGGCAGAAGAGATGGAATTACATAAAGATGCACTGATTTTTCCTCTCTGAGGTGAAGTGGATGAGACTATCTGGAATGCCTATGAGCTGGCCAGATGAACTGAATATTATTCCTGTGTCACAGAGCATGGAACAGTTTTTATAAGATTTTTATCTCAGAAAAAAATTAGCATCCATTACTATGCCCGTACTTGCTCAGATGTTTATTTTCATTCCTGTTGAGCATAGAAACTTCATTAAACATAAGAAATACAAGATAGTGTAACGTGACTACCTAGGACTAAAGTTTTCCATGTGTTTTAACATTTCACTACTTTTACATAATACTTTGGTAAAATTTGCTCACTTTTTTATTGTTATTTAAAAGATAGTACTTTCTTTTAATGACATATTTTCAGTGATGTTTTTAATGAAGAATCTGATGTCATAATCTTTTACAGAAGTTACAGCATTCCCATAGTCTCTGGTAAGCTTTAGATCAGACCCTAAAGTTTGAAACTACAGATAAATTACGTGGTGACTGTTAGCCAAAAGCTGTGGGGAATTTCTGACAATTAAAATTTGGATGACATTTTCCATTTAATAAAAGTGCAATTAATTATTTTTGAGATATAGTAGAACTCCTTCAGAAGTACTTTATGGCAATCAATATTACACAAAATCAGTTTGTTATGATTAATATTATTACAGTGAATACCAAAAGAATTAGGAATGATTGGGCCGTTACTTTAAAGTGCCATCAAAATGTCTATCAGAATTTGCAAATATATCCTTTTCGTAAACATTCTTTAATTAGTATAGAGTTTATCTGCAGTTTCAAGTACTAAGAGAAAAAAAAAAAAAACACCTTTCAATATCTGTACTGCAACTTAGAAAGAAGCTTGTTTTCTAGAGTGAAGTGATAAAAGGAAAACAAAACTGAGACGAACTCTAGTATTTAAAGGATATTTTATGTACAGTGGTCTTCTGTGGCAATTTACCTCGAGCTATGTGAAAGGTTAAGTGATGTGGTTAAGGTGACAAAGTCTTATGAGGGAACAAGTACATACAGAAAAAGGAGGATGATGTGTTAGGCATTCTGGAAGGTGATAACAGCTAAATAGTTTAAAAAACATACTATTCAACGTGCAGTTCTCCTGTTTCATACACTTACAAAGCAAATGCCAATGCAAAATTCAGAACTAGCAGTGTGTGCCATAAAAATGTGAAAATAGCTATGGATGGTCCGGAAACTAAGAGATCTCTAGATTGTAGTTTTATTGCTCAATATAAAGTTTAAGGTCATATTTTTAATTCTAGGTTAAAATGTCAGGGAATCTTCATTTCATTTTATAATGAGGGCAGATGTAGTAAGAATGAAAAGAGAAAATAAAAAAATAAAAATAGACTGCCTGAATTACGACTGAAACCTTGGGAAAAAACAGTTTTGAACACTGTTCTTGAGGAAAAATGACCTAGTAGCTAAGTTAAAGGGAATGATTAAAAACTCTGCTGTTAGAAAATAATAAAGGACAACTTTAAGAAATGCATAAGTTAGGGGACTGTTAGCACAGATTCAATACAAGAAGGTCATGGCTGGCAAATTTGCTTGAGTCTCCTGAATAAGTTGCTGACATGGTAGACTATTGGGGAATCAGTGATATGATTTATGGGGGTTTCAGAAAATGTCCAGTTCTGTGCCCCGCAAAATATTGATTTGGAAAGTAAATTTTGGGAAGAGTGCTGGAATGAATTCAAACCTGACTTAGAGGTAGGGACCAGAGGGTGTCAGTAAAGGTAAGGAGCTCTGGATGAAAGGAGGTTAAAAGTATGATGCTTTTAAGTGACAGTCTGGGATTCATTTTTCTTTTTTGCGTGTTATAAAACTGGCATGTTCAAAAAGAATAAATCTGATTAGCTAGCAGTATAGAAAAATCTGATCTACTGAAAAGATTCAGCACACTGAAAGTTTTGGCTAGGTTATTTATAGGGATATTTATTTTAATTAATTAATGCAAATCTTTACTAAATGCATCATAGGAAACTATAAGTCAAGAATACACATGCCAAANTTTTTTTTTTTAACTGAATGATTCAGTCTTTATGCATGTAACCTGCAACACAAGTTATTTTGGTTCCTCTGAATTCACTGCATAATTTGCCTCTGTTGATCTTCTCTCTTCATTTGCTTCTACTGTTATCTTGTGCTTTGTACTTTCTCTCAGTTTCAAGACCACCTCAGTCATCTGAACAATTTCTTATACTTTAAAATATGAAACTGTAATCTACCACAGTCTATATTGCAGTTTTAAATCCTGAGAATCAATTTCACATAGGCATTTTCTTGTTAATATTGTATTAGTAGATGTTTCATAAAGTTTTCTTGTCCTTTATGTATGAGTCTTTCCTGATTTTTTTTTTTCTATTCTATAATATAAGTCTATTACACCCTTGATTATCAACTTCTTAGCACTTTGCAAGGGAAATATACTCCATCTAAAAGTGATGGAGTCCCTACAGAGTTTTATCTTCTGAGAAGTCTTAATCAATAGCACTACATTAGAGGCCAACGCCTTTTAAAAAATTATGAAATTGTTAAAACTTAGTAAGATAAAGAAGTTAAAGATATCAAAGCCTCACAATATGTGTGTGTATGCATGTATATCTGTTTGTGTTTATACACACACAGATAGTATATATTGGAGTAATGATTCTGTGTCTTTGCAAGCCAAAAGAGAAGGAATAATATTTTCTGGTTAGTGGAAGGAAATATAATCTGTTTGTTTTTATAATGAATTTTTTGGATGGTTTATGAAAATATCCTTATGTGTATGAACCATAAGAAAATGTGATCTTTGCTTATATGCTGCTTTCTAAAATGAAGTTCAGAATGATTTTTCGCTGTACTTCATAAAAGCTACAAATCAAGTTGTAGGTGGGTGTAAGTGGATGTAAAACAAGGCAATACAATGTTAGATTCTGTGTGCTGTGAATATAATAAAACATTAGTATTACCATCTATGTTACACTTGGTGTTTGATCACTCATGCTCATACTTATTCCGCGGAGTCATCCACTCAGATTGTCTCCTAAGCTTACAGAGCGGTAAGATTGTATCAAATTGACAGGGTTACTAATGCTTTCATGTAGTAGTTACCAACGCCATAGCTCACATCTTTACATCTCCTTTAGGACTAAACTTAGATGTCAGCCTCTGGAAAAATTGATAACTTTTCCATTCCTGTACCTGGAAATAGAGAATACATCAAAATTTTTCCATCCATCAGAAACATCTTCTGGGAATATCCTTTTCCAGGCTACTCTTAAAGGTTTTGTTGTAAATGGTGTTAAACTGTGACGGTATCTTTGGTGAGCCTTCTGCTGCTGGAAGTAAAAGCAGACAAATACTGAAGACAGGTGGCTGCAGGTGTTGAGATGGGTAAAGGATGACGATTCCCCATTCAACACACACAAAGAAGGGCTCCAGCCTCCTTGTGAGTGAGAAATGCTGAATACTTAATACTCACAAATTTAGATTTACTATGTAGCCAATGGGAATCCTAGCCTACAAATCATTTTAGTGGACACTAAAGGTACAGCTTCCTAATTCATGTAGACATAGTATCAGTTCAGTCTGGTATGGATCTTCCCTTACCAAACTACAACAGTTTACAACATATCCAGAAAATGTGTGTTGCAATAATGTCTCCCCAAAATATGCTTTCAAAGTTGACCTGAAGTTAATGAACAAAACAACATGAAAATGAGTCAACAAAGCTGAAGTATATATTTCATTTCTTCTTCTGAGATGACTGTCAGACAGAACATTTTCTAAAAGTGAATAATTTATTCACTCAAAAAAAAAAAAAATTCTGAACATGTTGGAAAACTTTCGTGGCATTTTGTGGCACTGGTAAACTGACAGAATCAATCAGCTTTGCCGTATTCACATTATTATGTTGTAATCATGTACCTTTACTTTTTGCCAATTATTTTTGTGGTGGCTTAGGTGGGGACAAATGGACAGTAACTGAAATGTTTGGAATAGAAAATACTGAAAATTTCATAGCCACCTTGTTCCTGTGTAGGAATTTCAGTATGCCTAGCACACAAAGAATAGGTTGCTTTCTAGACAATCATTGGAATTTCTGGACATAGAGATAGATTAAAATTCTGTTTATTTTTTGTGCTTTTTGTTGTTGTAATATTTCGTTTGTTTGTTTGGTTTGTTGTTTCTGTACTTACTACTTTCTTATGCACAAGCATTCACTGCTTGGAATAATTTACAGCTCATTCTGGACCAAACTACTGATCATAGAATTGTCCAAGTTGGAAGGGACCTTTAAAGGCCACCCAGTCCAACTCCCCTGCAGTGAACAGGGACACCTACAGCTGGATCAGGTTGCTCAGAGCTCTGTCCAACCTGTCCTTGAAGGTCTCAACAGACGGGAAATCCACCACCTCTCTGGGCAACCTGTGCCAGTGCTTCACCACCCTTATTGTCAAAACCTTTTTCCTTATATCCAGGCTAAATCTCCCCTCCCTCAATTTGAAACCATTTCCCCTAGCCCTATCACAACAGGCACTGCTAAAGAGTCTGCCCCCTTCTTTCTTGTAGCCCCCCTTTAGGTACCGAAAGGCCGCTATCAGGTCTCCCCGAAGCCTTCTCTTCTCCAGGCTGAACAGCCCCAACTCTCTCAGCCTGTCCTCACAGGGGAGGTGTTCCATCCCTTGGATCATTTTTGTGGCCCTCCTCTGGATGCACTCCAACAGCTCCATGTCCCTCCTGTACTGAGCACTCCCCATCTGGATGCAGCACTCCAGGTGGGGTCTCACCAGCCCAGAGCAGAGAACTGATACCAAGGCTTGTCTGCAAGTTTGCAAATATATACTTTCAAAGCTGAAAAAAGTTCAGGCATAGTTCTCCACCTACTATTTAAGTTACTTTGATGTACAGTTCTCTGTCTGCATATATAAAATGAAGGTGTAACCTGTGGGTAAATATATTTGTAAAAATGCGTATACATATACAAAAATGCAGATGCCAACTTAAAATGCACATGACCCAGCTGTCTAATTCACATCAGATGTCCATAGTAAATAGTATTTACTTCAGAATTCTGATTGCTGTGGATTTGTTATCTTATTAGCAAGGTCCTTTGACTCCACTATAAACCTTATCATTATTGTTATTATCATCATCATAGCAACTAGGCACTATACTCATAAATCAAGATTACATTGCACTAGGAGCTGTAAATACAAAATGCTCCCTCAATCAAAGAATGTATGGCTTAACTCAAAAGCTCTTCATCTTTTGCTCTTTGTGACCTTTGAAAAGCTTACATCTAAGGGAAAACACCTATGTCTCACAGCCGTTCTACCATGGTCATATACAGATTTCTTGAAGATCACCTCCCACACCAGAAAAGCAAAACAGAACAACAACAAAAACCCAGCAAGATATAAAATATGATCTGCAACACTATTATCACACACATGTGCCATAAAATGTTCAGCAAATTTTTCTGAGTTTATTTTACTAGCAGTCCACAATTACTTCTGAAATGCATACTTATTAGTCTTCTTTTCTAAATTATTTCATTCTTGAGCTATTCAAAATTTAATGCAGAACAAACCTTATTATAAACAAGTATATGACTTTCATGTTAGATTTGATGAAAGGTAAGTTCTTATTAAAACATTGCATTTGTTTTTGTTAGTCAAAACAATAATGATTCGGAGAAATCAAATAATCTACTTATTCCTATGCAATAGTCCTATTATTTGTGTTTTTTTCTTTTTCTGCTTTTTTTTTTTTTTTCTTTTTGACTTCTACACTATCTGAGGTGATAGAATTGCTTGATTTTTCAGTCTCATGCTTTACTAGATGCTCAAAATGTTCTACTCCACTGTAACATATG
Source organism: Alectura lathami (assembly GCA_013399715.1). NCBI lineage: Eukaryota > Metazoa > Chordata > Aves > Galliformes > Megapodiidae > Alectura > Alectura lathami. The sequence continues at coordinate 197,509 of VXAV01007056.1, read as the reverse complement.
CAGCACCATGTTTTATTGCTTGCATAAAACTCAGCTCAGGGAATCTGGGAATAAAGCCTTGGCTTCTCTGATGTCATAACATCTCTTTGATGCTCGTGTGTGCAGATTCTCAACTAAAACCATTGTGTAGTATTTAATCTATCTGGACTTTGGAAGAACTAGGTTGGACATTGAAATAGCTTCACACTGAGAAAGGCCAACTGTTACATGATTTTGAGAAAATCCATAAATGAAATCGTAGAACAGAACAGATAATGAGGCAGGATAATTTGTTAAGAGGACCATAGGCACACAAAGAGATAATTTAGAAAACATGATATATAGCTTAAATATCTGCACTCTTTTTTTTTTTTTTTTCCCTCCTTGCATATCACAACTGACTGATTGCTAACACTTTGTGTTTATTTGCCTTATCAATCACTTTGTGCCTGAGTCATTCTCTGATGGGCAAGTCCTCTGTGACTTCACAGGGCATCTCTGGAGGAAATCTGAACTTCCTCAGCAACAAATTGAGACATTCCTGAAGGCATCAGTTAGGAGGAGGGTGTTTGCACAAGGATCGTATTAATCAAGAACATGAGAAAATATGCAGCATCAAAGTAGAATAATTTAGTTGAATTTGGATTAAATTCTTGCATATTTCCTGAAAAGTAGAAGCAAGGCAGACTGATTGATTCTAATGATTCTATGATTGATCAAGCCCTGCAAAAAGTAAAGTATCTTTTTTTCTGGAAAATTAATAAGAAGTGTTGAGCAAGTTGAGAAGCATTCAGCACACGGGAGTGTTGAAGATTATACCCTTAGAAAGGTAATTTATCTCCAGACATTACTTGTCCAAAATTTCTGATATGTTTGTAAGTTTTCATTAAATATACTTACAATACTCTCAAGATTCCTTCTCTGTCAATCTTTGCAACTTTGGAATCTGCAAGACTTTGTTTGTAAGGGCAATTAACAAAGGAACATAAAGAAATCTGCAGAGGATTTCTTTCCAGATTACAAAAGTAATGTAGGATCTGTAAAACAGTCTCAAGTAAGACAGAAAATCATACCAGTGTTTTGCTATTTTGCTTCAAAAGAAAACAATTATACATGTTCAACGTGACATTCTGTATCAAATAAGTGGTGTAGGAGAAAATGTGGTCAGCTGAACAAGTAATAAATATTGAAAATATTGTTGATTTCAACACGATGCTTGTTTCATGGGTTATCTTAGATTTCAGAAAAGACAGAAAGCTTTTTTTTTTTTTTTTTTTTTTGTGGGGGGCTTGTTTAAAGAATGCGAGTGATGAGAAACCTATCTAAAAAATTATGGACGCGCTTGCTTTTTGCAACAAGAGTGTAACTGCGCAGCTTAGTGGATCCCAAGCATTTCTCTAAAAACTACCTGTAGGTGGTATAATAAGATCTAGAATATTTTGTCAGTAGAAGAAACAGACTGTAAACAGCTATAAGCAAGGCAGTGATTCTGGACTTTTAATTGTTACTCATGTTNTTATCTTACTACTTTATAGAGTAAAATAGATTTTAAGACACCTCATCTTTTTAAAGGAAATATTCCAGTAGTTCAGTCAATAGAAACTTTCTTAGGCTGTGGACAGAAAGTCCTACCACATGAAATTTTTATTGGTTTTTATTAATTTTTGCTTGGGATTTATTACTTACCATTATATAAAAATATTAGGGAGTTTTATGACTTTATTTATATATTTTTCCCCCCATGCAGTCTATTTTATTGCCATTTTCCTTTGATTTCCTTTTCACCTGAGGTTTTCCCATGTTGGAGGGCATGAAATTAGTTTTCTTAATTTGTATGCTTGATTTGCCTTTTCTGTAATTTGGATTTTAATGCAATGCCAGACAAAGAAGACGAGGTAAGCCTGGAGAATACAACCCTTCATCACTGTCATTGCCATGTACGAAAGCAACAAATAAACATGTTTTGTTAATACAGCAAAGTCAGAGTCCTTGTGTCTTGAGGTACATTAGAGAGACTCTCATGCACTCCAAGGACTGCCAAATTAGGTGATGCGGAGTGGAAAAAAAATATATAAGAAAAAAGCACTTTCACATAAAATTCACACCGCATTTAACAATCTTAAGAGAAAAACACTCATCTGAAGCTGAAAACACAGGTCACTGCAGTTTAAGAGCCAGGTTTTCCACTGAGAGGCTGTAAACACAGATTGTGCACAACAGTGGGGAATTTGTAGTGATGTGTCCCCCTTTCTCTGCTCAAGTCTAAATAGGTGGAAGAAGGGGAAAATCCACATTAATTACTCCTTTTCAGTCACACACCCATAGCTACAAATTGGCAGTATTGGGGATAGCGACGGCCACACAGAGAACACAGAGCACAGATCTAGGTGACTGAGTTTTCTGAATACATTGCATAGAAGCTGTCACTTGAACACCAATGAGAATCACAGCTGTATCTACCATCATGTTGAGTTATATTTCTCCTGAAAATACCCTAGCGATCCTTGTAACATTTTCTAGGTAGAAGTATACCTTTTATATGTATATCTCTTCTCACTCAGAGCTTGCATTCAAAGAGTGTCCCAAAATACAACAGAAGCTGGCAGTTGAAGTCCATTTGCAACGACTGACTGCTGCTTTCCTTCACAGTCTATGCACATCTCCTGTGCTGCTTCTAGTTCTCTTTCGTTATTGCTGTGGAGATGGTGCATTCTCACATACTACCTTGTTGTAACTGTGCTTAGGCTTCTGTGGATAAACTTTACTCAGAAGGGCTGAAAACCATGCAAAGCTGAATTCCATGCTGGCGGATTCAAAACCAGCAACATTAATTTCATAGTCCTCCCTACTCATTTTATGATGGCTCTTCCACCTGGAATTGACCTGAGACCCTCATTCCCAGCCACCCTATGAGGCATTTTTTACCAGTGACAGTGACTGAGGAATTCTAGGCTGAACTTTAAATGTGATACCAAATGGATTCTGGCTATGCTAGCAACATGCAGAGCTGCACAAAAATTACCCATTTTTGTTCTGTAAGTGTCCATCTGCAGCAATTATGGTTTTCTGCCTAAATATTTTATTCTTCTGTGAATGTGCAAAAATGTGGATTTTTTTCCCCCTGCTAGCTCTGCTGACAAGCAGAACTTTTTCATACAGCTTTATAATTAGGCTCCAGAGTCCTGTGGAGACACACAGTGGAGTGGTAGGCTTTAAATTCTGAAACACTCAAAATTTGCAGTTCACAGACATGTATGCTTGCATCTATCCCACCTCTTTGCATGCTGTAACTAGTCTTGTCCATTCCCTTTCATTCTGTTCCCCTGTGTCAAATAAAAAAAAATGAGAATTTTGAGTAGTTTTGGTCCTAAACTGCAAATCAGCATTCAACCACGTGTGGAAATTTTGATGGAATGGAGCAGAGTTTCAGGTTTGAGTTGAAAATCCCAGCTCAGGGATCTTACATTGTTTCAGGTTATGGAACAGAAACATTAAATTCTGTAGGAGAAACATATGACTATTAGGGGGAGTTGTTTGTTTTATTTTATTTTATTTATTTCTTTTTGTTTGTTTTGATTTGTCTGGTTTTGCATGGTTCTTTTCAGCATGCATGTGAATTTTTGTTGTGGTTTCTTCCACTGTTCAGTGATCCTGACCACACGGCCAAGTGATGAGTATTTATATGATGTTTCTATAGGAAATACAACTGTAAAGAAATAGATCACTAATAGAAGTTGTATGTTGATTGTTACACATTGCTATTGTGTGACTTGTGGGGAAACCTATTTTCCTTAAAACTAACCTTCGAACTAATGTGCTTTAAAGCACATTACTTTAGAGACCATGAATCTTTGCCATTTGACTCCATAGATACTTGTTATAGCCTGAAGCAGCACTTAATTAGTAACACTAGACATGGCTTCTAAAGATAGCTAGCATCTGAATTCTCATGACTAGTAAGCTTCTATCCAAACCATTTGGAAGTATGAACAGATATGATTTGTTTGGCGTTGTATTCATCCAGTTTAAGGAATAAGATTTTCTTGTTATCATATGGCTAATGAGAGTTACTGATTTTTCTTTAGCACTTTTACTAGCAGGGAAGAATGTTTCCTGTTCTTAGCTAATTTTTAAAGGTTTAATTAATAATGCAGACAGTCAAGTCTGCCTGCTTTGACTAAAATAATTAGCAGAGAGTAAACAAACACTTTATGTTCCACTTTATGAATGGGGTGGTGCCGCTTTAAATATTTAATATTTGGATCAGAGTGACCAATCAATTCTTGCAGGGTGCCAGGTTACAGCTACTATCTGGGTAAGAAAGCTGAGATGTGAGCAAGTGTAGGCTCCCCAAACCGCATCCTGCTGACAAGGGCTGCAGGAGAGGGTCTCAGAGGAATTAAAAATGAGGGCATGAAAATGTGGAAGCTGTCAGAAAAGAAATGGGAAAAAAAAAAAAAATGGACAGGAGGGGGAGCTGATAGAAAGCAGTTCAATACAGTGCAATGGCCAACATTAGTTAAATCTCCATATCAGGTCCTGTAAGAGATAAACATCTCACATCCATTCATTTAAATTTCATGTGGTGACCCCTCATTTCTTTCTATATTTGGAGTGAGAAAAACCAAAAAATGCACTTTTTGGTCAAGTTTAATTTGAACAAACATGCAGTCACATATGTGTGTGGCTTCATACATGGTCTGAAACTGAACCTACACTTAAACAGCCTTGACTGCTATAAAGTTAATATGAGTCCTAGACAAGTTGTTAAAGGATATTTGATGCACCTAATATCACCTAATAATAACGGAAATATTCAATATCTGACAGGTACATAATAAACTAATTTTAAATAGACTGTTTGAAACAGTTAAATGTGGTTTACTATCAACAGCATGAAATAATCATTTTATTTATTTATTTCCCGGAGACTAGATGATGATGAAACCACCACTTTGTGAAGCTGACGAACAATATTATTTTCTGACTAGTGCAGCACTCAGAAATATGCCCACAGGGTTCATCCTCTGTGTCTGTTTCTATGAATTAGCTCTATTACTGCAGCCCACACTGAGGCTCCTGAGCTGTAACTCAGGACAGATTTTCCCCACAACTCTTTTATTAATCAAGATCACACGTGCCTGATTTTCAACTTTCACACTGAATTTGCAGGGTTGACCAAAAACCCACAAAATACCTGTTAAACCTGTTGTGTTTGGTACCTAAAACACTGCAATGATTATTACGGAACCCTGCTGTGCCATCTGTATGTACTTGTTTTCCAGAGAAAGATGAAACTTCAGCCACATTTTCTTGTACAGCTTGCTGCCTTCAATGTTTTAAAGACTGTGCTGCAAGTCACATGCCATTTGATTAGAAGTTTTCTGGAAGTGTACTCTGGAGTGATGGGAGGCTTTGTGTGGGCAGTGACACAGGCTCTGGCATGTGGGAACCGACTCCATCTCCTCCTCTTGCTTGGGTGGGAGGCGTCTCACCTGTCAGTGGCACACACCAGTATGACAGCTCAGAAGTGTAACTGTTTCTGTGTTTGCTTGTTTGTTTGTTTGTTTCCCCTCACTTTGAAACAATCATCCAAATGCCACAATCCTCTGGGAAAAAAATAAAGGGGGGGG
>VXAV01007056.1:154915-169417 GCA_013399715.1 Alectura lathami | reverse complement strand
CCTCATCTCTGGTAATAATTTTAAGAACTAATTTAGCTGGAATTTCCCAATTACAACTATTTGATATTAACACAGATACCTAATAAATGAAAACAAGGACCTGTTCCATATGCACAGATGCAATTCAACCATCTGTGCATTTTAGAAACTCAGAATGTATTTTCTCCTATAATACAGTTCTTTAGCCTTACAAACCTTTGTCTTTTCTGTATTTTCAGAAAATTCTCTTCATTCTCAGGAGAGAATTATGCATTTTGTTTTCTTCTATTCCACAGATCCAATAATATACATACATAATATATATATATTTATATATATATATTTACTGATACAAGAATTGAGTGCTGTCTAAGCAGTTACAGACCTCCTTGTAATTTACCTTTTTCTTTCAGACTCAGGAGACCTGAGCATGAGTATCAGTAGTTTTTGTCACATGAAACCAGGATCTAGGATTTTACTCAGCTTAGAGTGTCTGTTTGACTAAAGGCATAAGTTGACACTTCTAGAAAAAAAACAAGATGAAGACTTTGCTGCAGCTTATGCTGTTAGAAGTCACATATTTTACTTAACAAAAGGGTATGGGATTATAACAGAATGTTGTACAATGTGATGCACTGTGGACATGATCCGTATCTCACTGAAGCTAGCTAAGGAGCTGTCATTGATTTATTCACAAGGTAGAACTTGTCCTATCAGTCACCCACAAGCATGAGAATTGTACAAGTGTGTAGGTAGCAATGCTGATCCCTTTGGTGCAAAGGCATTCTGCGTATCAGTGGAAGAAATGCTGCTGGTGCCACATATGCAAATATTTTTAGTATTTATTTATTTATATTGGCCTAATTCTGAAACCTTCAAAATTCTCGTTATGCTGCTGTCTGAAGAAATTCACCATTTATAAATTCCTGCATTCTTATAAATTAAACGACAGTCTTTTCTGAGGATTTTCATAGAATTATAGAATGGTTTGGGTTGGAAGGGACCTCAAAGATCATCTAGTTCCAACCCCCCTGCCATGGGCAGGGACACCTCCCACTACACCAGGTTGCTCAGAGCCCCATCCAGCCTGGCCTTGAACACTGCCAGGGAGGGGGCAGCCACAGCCTCTCTGGGCAACCTGCTCCAGTATCTTACCACCCTCACAGTAAAGAATTTGTTCCTAATATCTAGCCTAAATCTCCCCTCTTCCAGTTTGTGGCCATTACCCCTCATCCTATCACTCCATACCCTTCTAAAGAGCCTCCCCACTTCAGGTACCAGAAGGCCGCTACCAGGTCCCCCCGGAGCCTTCTCTTCTCCAGGCTGAACAAACCCAACCCCCTCAGCCTGCCTTCGTAGGGGAGGTGCTCCAGCCCTCTGATCATCTTCGTGGCCCTCCTCTGGACCCCCTCCTACAGCTCGATGTCCTTCTTGCGTTGTGGGCCTCAGAACTGGACGCAGCACTCCAGGTGGGGTCTCATGAGATCAAAGCAGAGGGACAGGATCACCTCCCTCGCCCTGCTGGTCACACTTCTCTTGATGCAGCCCAGGATCTCGTTGGCCTTCTGGGCTGCAAGGGACGCATTGTTGGCTCATGTTGAGTTTTTCATCACACAGCATGCCCAAATCCTTCTATATCCTTCCCTTCAGGGTAGAATGAAACAGAACAGAACATCTTGACTGCTAAAACACAAGTATTTTCACCTTCCCTTTTTTAGTTTAAAGGAGAAAACTAATTTCTGATACACCTGACCTCTGGTATATTCTGCATCTAGATACTTTAATGACATCTTCCAGCAGACAAGTTTTTATCTCTAATATTTTAGTTTGTATTGATGGATTTTTAAGTTTTATATATAAATATTCATGAAAATGACTTCATGGTTGTGATTTGGAATATTAAAGCTACATGACTGTAGGCTGCAGAACTACTGATATTTACTATGAATTATGAACAAGGAGGTACAGATTAAAGTTGTACAATGGCAGTTTTTATATGGCAGTACTTTTGACAGATGTCTTACAACTATAGATAAGTGTCTGTAAAATGTAATTTAGAGAGAACTACATGTATTTGGCACACTTATACTGTACATCTTACATCTACCTATACTTTCATGGATTAAAAACACTTAAAAATTGCAGTGAATTAAATTTTTAATTTTTGTAAAATGTGTCATGGACAGCTAGCTGTCTTTTATGGCGATTAACAATCCCTCCAAGTGTGATCTGAGGTCTTTCAGAAATGTGCGTTTGCTTTTTTTTTTTTTTTTAAATTAAGGTAGATTTATTGGTAGAGAAAGCAGATGAGTTTTGTCCATCCGTGTTTTAATGGTAAATAAAAGCATTGAAGCAAGATTTTTTGAAGCAAGTTCCTTTTTCAGGTTACTTAAGTTTTGAAATATTTGATCTTGAATAAGTTATCGCCCTGTCTTCCTGCATATAAAAAGGAGCTCTCATTGTGAATATGTTAAAGTACTGGAATGAGAAAAAAGATAGTGCAGTGATTCATTAAACATTCTTTAACACTAAAAAATCTTCCTTCAAATGCTGGCTTTTTCAATATATGATTATAATTCCAGGATTGATCTCCAGAAGATCAAGGAAGGCCTGTTAAGGTCAGCCATCATATAAAATCAATGAAATAATTCTGCTAGGAGTATGACAGTGTCAGTCAAATTTAGAAATGTGTTTAAAGTAGGAAAGACAATAAAAAGTGCATAGAGGAATTTAACTCCTGTTTCAACACACACAGTTATGATAAATATACAATCATGCTAGAAGATTGGAAATTAGGAAGAAAAATGGGATAGATGGAGTAATGAAACAAGACTGGAACTTACTGTTCTAAGCCTCCTCATTCTTGGAGAAAGTATTTGCTTCATATGGACATCTTTAGCTGAAGGTCTTTGGCTTATGTAAAGCAAGAGTTTAATGTTGTAATTACTTTCTGACTCTGAAACCTGGAAATATCACTCACATTAATAGTTCCTTTGAGTAAAATCAGACTGCTCAGATGGGAAAAGCTGCTGCTATGCTGAAGTGTTTGCAGAATCAAGGTACAGATAATAATTGAAAAGAATAATGTCTTCACTGCAGCCATACATGTTTAACATATTGTTCTTCATTGTTGCCATTATAATAGCCATACAGGGAATTGTCAGGACAACCTGGAAAGCTACACTTGAATTATCATTTGCTGAATTGGTTAATAAAATCAGACTAATATGAAAATGTTTATAAAATCTGAAAATATTAATTCTATAATCTCTCCCACTTGAATTGAGACTCCCACTCTTAAGGGACTGATTTACACAAGTACAGAATGTTTTTAATATTTCACTTCAATACTTCTACTACTTTTTAGGAGTTCTTTTTCATATAAAAGGTTGGTATGTAATGAATTTCAGGAATGCAATTTGGTTGAAAATATACTATTGAAAAAAAAGCTTAAAATGCAGAGGTAGAAAAGGGGGGTGTCAGATCAGGACAGTGTTGTGGTTTAACACTGATAGGCAGCTGCTCTCTTACTCCTCCTCCTCAGCAGGATAAGGGAAGACAGGTGAAGAGAAAATGATGTGGAGGAAAAAAAAAATAGTAACAATAACATGCAGGTTTTAAGATGAGTGTAGTGAAAGAGTAATGCAAGGAAAAAAAGCACAGGAGAAAAAAATCTGTTGTCTTCTTTCCACCGGCAAGCAATGTTCAGCCACTTCTTGGGAAACTGTCAATATGCATAGTGGTTGCCCATGAAGACTAACATTTTGTAACAAGATTTCCCTGTTCTCCTCCTTACCTCCAGCTTTTATAGGTGAGCATGACATTGTATGGTATGGAATATCCCTTTGGTCAGTTTGAGTCAGCTGTTCTAGCTATGTCCCCTCCTCATCTTTTGCCTACCCACAGTCTAATGGCCTTTGGGGCAAACTGGAGAGCCAGTCTTGATGCCATGCGAGCACTGCTCAGAAATAGCCAAAACATTGGTGTGCTATCAACGTTGTTCTAGCTACAAGTGTGAAGCACTATGGGTTGCTGTGGAGGAAGTTAACTCCATCCCAGCCAGACCCAGCACAACCTCCACGCCTTATTCCACACCATTTGCATTATGCTCATGTTCCAGAAAATTTTAATATATTTGTATCTTCTGATCATTGTTACATCTAATATACAAGTTTATACATACGCATCACCATTACTGCCTGTTCCTAAAAATATATATAGATGTTATCTTGCCATTCCACAGGCCTCTCCCTCTTTCTAAAATGTCCATAAGAACCAGCAAACTTAGGACCCATCTGTCAAGGTAATCATTCAGGAAAGGAGAAGCAGCATGTTGTATTGCTGGACACCAACTCCAGCACTGCTGCACTCACTCTGTTCCTTCAGAAGCTGATTCGTTGTTGGTTCATCAGTGTCTTCCTATAACATACAACTCAGATTGCAGGTTAGTTTCACCCAAGGTTAAATCTCATTGAGGCACGTATTTGATCTCTCCACCCTTCCACATCACCCACCTGGGACCCTGACTGGAGATGATTTCACAGACGGGTTTGCCTTTTTCCAAGGGAGAAGCAACACACACTGCCTTCCCCAGCCTCTTCCTTCCATCTACTACGGAGATTCTATCTTCTCCCACAGTACATAGGGCCTTTGTCTGGGCAGGAGCAGGAAGGCTGGCAGATTCTCAGCTGTTAACTAGCTAAGTAGCTTCTGCTAAATTTGCATCCCAGTGTTTCCAGACCGCAGGCTTATGTCTGTGTGACTACAGATGTGACTATTACAACTCGTAGATATGGATCTATTAGAAATGACCTAATGTCTTCAGAGGATCAGACAAAAATGTCTAAGACATATAAAAACTCAGATTATTTTTGATGTGCATAATTTGCTAAAAGAGACTACAGAAGTTTAAATTAACTTTCAGTGCTTTTAGTAAAAATTAATCTGTTCCCACAAAAAATACCTGTTAGTTTAGTTGCACATATCAGACCATGAAGCAAAGAATGTGATAATCCTGATATAAATTAGAGCATATTGGTTTTGCAAAATAATTGGATTTTGGATAAAAGCTATCGGAATTAGTTAAAATGTACTATTTTGAATATAAATCTGTTTCCATCCAAATTTCCAAATTTCCATCCAAATTTGCATCCAAATATGTTGCTTATCATACAAATGATCTATTTGCAGTGGCTGTGTCATGTATTCGGTGAAGACGTATAAACTGCTTACTCCAGGCCAAAAAGAAAAAAAAACACCAACAACTTTTTTTTAGCAAAAAGTTGAGAAAATATTTAAATCCTCAAAATTTTATTTGTGTATTTGATTGAAATTTTACAGTTTTCCTGTTGGAAAGTACAGCTTATGAGAAATGAAAGCATTTTGTAGAAACATGTAAATGTGAAAATTAAAAATGAAAAATGCTCATTTAACTCATTACAACATTCTTTTTTGTTTTCAGTTGTGGCTCACTTGTACGAACATTTCATGTTACACTGGCATAAAAAATGTGCTCAAAATATACTGAATGTGTCTTTAATTAGTCACAAAATTTATTTTCTATAGTAGTTAGGTGAATGGAATAAGTAGGAACAATGAAGTCAAAAAGGAAGTTTAAATACCTTAAAACTGAGTTGATTGGTTTGTCATATATTATGACTAATTATTTTATTAAATGAGGATTAAGTTCACTAAAGCCTGTGAATTTGAACAAGTATGATTTTCAAGAGCATCAACCAGGATGGATTTATGCCATTTCCTGGACAGATGATTTCAAAGGTCAACTGGTGAACCTCAAATCATGTAAAGCAGATGGCTGTATTCTCCTTCTCATTTTGTAGCAGTACAGAGAAATTCTCTGACAAACACTAGAGATACTTACCTCCTTAGAGGGAATTCTTACCCAAATCTGAGTATGTGAATAAACAAATACCATTTTGGATTACGGAGAATTGGTTGCCAGTTTGTGTAATACTCATATTCCTGTTACATATTCTCATAATACCCACATTCCACAGGAATCTGTGACATGTAAGGTACAAATATGTCCTTTTTATGAAATGTTTTTCATGGATGCTGTATAAACATTAAGGAATTCAACTATAACATTTAAGATGTACAGATAATTTCAATAATGTAACTACTTTTAATGCATGGAATGAAAGAAGGTTCACAGCATTGCTTGTGATGTATTACTGGCGATACACAGAACCTTCAAAGATGGTACATAGAAGCAGCATTGTGATTCTTCAAAATTCACAGTATATTTCTTAATCAGAAAATAAGAGCAGGATATAATCCATCTTCTGGAGTGGTGAGATGTACCCAGGTATGTTAGAGAATGAGAATGGAGAATTCATTTAACAGGATGACAGAGTGTAATAAATGGAAAAGGAAAAGTGGATAATGGATGGTGTATTGCTATGAGGAATAAACTGTTAGTGGAGGATACAGGATCAGGGTCCTGGTTTCAGAAGTCACGGGATGCATGTGTGTGTACATATCTGTAATTTTGTCCACCATTTACCCAAATTAAATTCGTGCAGGTGAGCAGCACAGCATGGAAACATTAAGCCCAGTGCCTCCATGTTGGTCAGCTACACTCAGCTGAATACAGTTTGCAGGATACACTTCATTTCCTTCCTGCAAATGATTCTTTTTGCCTGGAATTCTATAAGTTTAAATATTATATAATTGTATCATTGAGTAACATAGTACAACAATTTTGTTTAGAAGTGAGCTTTGGAAGTTATCTGGTCAAAACCTCACTCAAAGCTCTGATGTGTTGTGGTGGTTTAACCCATGGTAGCTCCCAACAGTCACTCACTCACCCCTGCCCAGGCAGCAGCAGAGGCCCGGGCCTGCCGGCATACCGCCAGCAGCTGGTATCAGCGGGATGGAGGAGGGAAGTGAGGAAGAAAAAGGTAGAACTCAGGAGTTAAGATAAAAACTATTTTACTAAAATAGCTAAGGAACAAGAGATAATAAAAATGTAAAGGGGATAAAAGAGTAATAATCCTGATAACTGGAAACGGTGACTTACAGCAAAGGCGATTTCTCATCCACACAGAAGCCCAGCCTGGAAGGGGAAGCAAGCCAAAGCTGCGGCTTCCGCCCCTCACTGGAAAGCAGGAGGAGGGCCATGACATGAAGTATATGGTATGGAATACCTCATGGGTCAATTTAAGTCAGATGTCCTAACTCCATCCCCACCTCCCCCAATGTCCTAATCCCTTCTCTTCTAGCATTCGCAGATTCGACTATGCTAGAAACCATGGCATGTGTCCCCAACATGTTATGAGAAAACTTGTTCCTCTTCACCTTTTATTAGGGCAATAAATGTACTTTGTAAATGCACAGCTGCAAGTGAGAAAAGATCTTTCCTTCTGTCACCAAACTCACAAGCTTTCAGCTTCTCCCTTCCTGGCATTCTGTATCCTCCACTGGTTCTGGTGCAGCTGCTGGGTGTTAGCTGCCACTCCTTCCACCCAATGTAGGATTCACGTTGCATTCTCATTGGTGGTGGGCAGGCTGCTCATCTTCTCCTCCAACTGGTGACTCAGTTCTTCAACCAGAGCACAACTCCCACAGCTAGGGCTACATTTGCCCCAGTCTCAGGGAACTGTAGCCAACAATGGGGTCCTGGAAGATGTGCCAGGAGACATCACTCAAACTGTTCATTGAAAGCTGCCCTGATGTGCCACTGCTAGTGTTGCACAACACTGACAATCCATGCAGTCTCAGGTAGTACCTCTGTGCATTTAACCTCTTCCTCTGCTCCATCTCTTGGTCCTACTGTGCCATCACTGTTCACCACATTCTCTGGTTGCTGTTACTCCAGACATAAGGGACAAACCATCAATGCATAAACTACTGAAATGTGGTCAGATAATATAATAGGTCAGAAAAAGAGGTTATCTCCAATGAACCATAGAAATGTACATCTGTCGACAAAACTAGCAGCTACTGCCGTTGCTACTGCAGACAGTGATAGAACAGTGAGAACACTGGCAACTAAATAGCTTTAAATTTAAAAGTTTGATAAGCTGACTGATCACTAGAGACAATATTTCAGTCTCTAAGATCTCGTAAATAAACCTAATCTAGCACCAGGAGTACCAGATTCTCATTTACATTCATATATGCCTATGGATATGGATAAATGTATATATTTATTAATGTAGTTTGCACCAGAGATCAAATGAGTTGACTAACACAAATTTTCTTGCAAGAATATAATTACCTAGATCTCATATTGGGCATCTTTCCCTGAAGTTTCTTGGTAAAATGTGAGCATGGCTCCAAGCCCATAAACATTTCCAAATACAGAAACATACATTTAATCCAAAATTGCTATATGCAAAAGTTATTTCTCCTTGTAAACTTCATGTAAAATAAAATTAAATAAAACTAAAGAGAGAGGACTTTATTGTTCAAATGGCTCCTGCAAACTATGAATGTGAGCATACAAAAACATCTAAACATGTATGTTAAGATTAAGATCAGCATTTTTCTTCTTTCTTTGCTGTTGGAGGTTTAATTAATTAATTTATTTTTTTCCCCTGTTTCTGCTTCAAATAATCTAACATAAGATATTGATTTTTGTTTGACTTGTAACTCATTTTGAAAATTTTCAATCTCTCCTTATGGTAATGTTTCTGCTTACTAAATTTAATGCTTATTCTTCTCAAGAGAAAAAGAACATACCTTTTTTATGTCTCATCCGCAGCACTAAACTCTGACGTGCAGAAGTTGACTTTTGTTTTTCCATGTCTTTTAGGATTTGTCGTTATTTTCACTCAAAGTAATTGTTAACTAGATATTTAGCAGTAACAAGACATTCACCTAATTTTTTTTTCTTAATCTTACATGTGCTTGTTTTTGTATCACACTTTTCCTGACAGTAAAGTACTGCCATGTACTATATACTCTGTTCCTACTGGTGATTTTGCTTTCCTATGTTTTACAGGTCTGAGTGGAGGTAGGAAGTAATAATATTTCCACAATATATTTTTTGTTTTCTCTGGTAATTTTCATACAGAATGTTATCCACTAACCTTAAAGGTAAAAAAAAAAATATATCTTACAATGACGTACTAACAATATTGTTAAGTGCAGCATAGAACGACCTTTAGGAAATTTCTCATGTGAATTTGGCAGAGAATGTTATTATGTGCCTCTCAAAGGAGATCTTCACTATTCTTTCTTTTATTATGGTTTTAAGGAAGAGAAAACAATTTTTACTAAAGGAACAGAAAAGTGTCAGGGAGTAGGACAGATACTCTTCTAAATGACTAGGTCTGGTCTAAAGTAGCAGTGTACAGCACAAGATACAAACAGAAACTCTAAGAAGAATGTACTTTTAAAATGCAAAACAAAGGCCTTCAATGTTTTAAAAGAATTCTTTAACCCCTGCAGAGATGGGAAAAAAATGTAAAAGGGGAAATACCATCTTCAGTTTAAATCAAGTGAATACCATAAATATGTTCAATATTTTTTTTTTGAAACAGACTTAAAACAGAGTATTGACTGAAAATATCTGAACTGAATTTCAGTAAGATATGGAGAGAAGAGATAGCTTTTATCAGAAGAGGTCTAAGCACTTAATACATCTAAGATTTATTATTCATCAAAGATCTTTAAATTTTCTGCTTTTTCCTTAGGCTCAGTATTGCAACATTCTATTAATGAGGTAATAGTAGGATCATGCTTTTACACAGTTTATTAAAAAAAAAAAAACAACTTGGATTTTTACTTTCTGACCACTGTAAGCCCCTATGATGCTGAAAAGCATTGATATGACATGTACTGAATGCTTTTGTGGTGAGGGGTTTGACAGAAGATTTCAGAGCTCTGACACATGATAGCAATCAGGGACTGCAGACTGCACCATCTTGCTTTCGATCTGGGCATATTTTGGTTTCACTAACATGATGGCATCATTGTTATCCAGATAAGAGACAGCCTTCAGATTTTTGGGGCAGATTCCATTTTTCAGATGATGAGGTGTCTCATCTTTTTCATCGTTTCTCCCTAGCCACTATCCCCACTCAACATGTTGTGTGGTTGCTTTTACAATGCTTTTGTTCATCACTGTTTGGACAAATGGTCAGACAACAGACAGCATTGCCAAAAGAAAAGTGCTTTTAAAACTTTACTACACTAGTTGTTTGTCCTTCTGTTCCATTTTATTTTTCTTTTGGTCATCTGCTTCCCAAGACAGCAAAATAAAACAACAGTAAATATGAAAAATTTGTTTCATTTTCAATCTTTTCTTGCTGGTAACAAAACTATGAGAAAGGAATTGTTTATTCTATTTTCACAAGGCCAAACACTGTCTGCAGCAAAATGTAAGCCCCAGAGGAAACTCTGAAATTCATATTTCCTCTCCTTTACCCCATCATTTTAGCTTGCATCTGGTTTGCTTCCAACATCATTTCATCTCAGGTGAAGGTGAGTTGCTTTTACTCTTTTATTGAGCTGAAGGTGAGCTGTGGGCTTTGCTTTAAGTCTGTTAGACCACATAACACGGGGTAACTCCTTTTGAAACCCTGAGTTTCAAACATGAAAAAACAGCAATCTATTAAACAGTCATTAGAAATAAAGCTTATTGAACTTTCAGCTTGACCTGGATCTTTGCGGAGAGCAGAAGAATATCACTTAGGTGAAGTCAGTGGTGCTATGGTGATACATGCCAGCTTACTGCGGCTTTTTGTGCTCATTACCCAGTGAGTGATCATTGTGGAGAGCCCAAACACTAAATCAGTAAAGTTTTTAATGCATCAGCTCAAACATATTTTTATCTCAGGAAGAAAAATACCTTGCTCATACATCAAATTTATTACTTTTTTTTTTTTTTGAGTACTTCCCATTAAATTTACCTAAAATGAAGTATTAATTAACCAGAATAAACATGCTGATTATTGTTAATTTACTACATAATTGTCTTGTAAATTCTAAAACAGATGTTGATAGTATCAAGTGAAAATTGAGGAAACTTATTCAAAACAGTCCTTCCCTGGACTCATAAACTACTAACACGTTGCATTTTGTCCCCTGATTTCATCAGGTAAACTGTTTCAAGTATTTTCTGCTAAAGTAGAAATTGAACTGTTTCTGTGTTGTTAAAATAAATAATACAAAGAATTCTTTTGATTCAAGCACTGGCAGTGCTGAAAGTATTAAAAAATATATATATAAATCCTTGTTTTGCTTGGCAGGATCCCAAGACTCATATCTGTCTGATCCTTTCTCAATAAATTGAACTCTTCCTAAAAAAGACTATAAACAAGAAGGGTGGAAAATGTTGCCCCTTCTGAATCACTCCCTTTTCTCAGCAGTATCAGACAGCCAATGTTGGCAATGTTTCCCTTTTAAGGCTTTCTCTGCAAAATAATACTGCAGTGGACCTGAAGTAGCACTTTTAGTGTTGTATTCTAGGGAGGAAATGACCCTATATGTGCTGTTGCATATCAGCTTTCTTGGTCATGCTGAATATTAAAAATGTTGCATGATTTCCAAACTGCAGTGTAATAGTTGTATTTTTATGCCGAATTAAAAGTCTTTATCATGTATTACTATGACCGAGCTTCAGTCAAGCTGCATGATGCACATTGTTCTGTCCCTTTTCTGTGCTTAACTGCTAATTTGAAATTTCTAATTGCATTCTTATGACCATGCTTTCTGTCAGACTGCTACATAAAACGTAGGAGGAAAGCTAGATGGGAAGGCTAATTATTAACTAAGACAGTCAGGAGGGAGAGAGAGAGGAGGATTATTTTATTTTTTAATCAATATTATATTTTCTCCTGCACCACCCCCAGTAGGTTGTGTCTTAATGAGATTCAGTCCTAATCAATGCACATCCAACCAAATTAAAGGTCAGATACAGACTGTCTAGTGCAAGTAAATCATGGGAAACTGTTTGAAATGCCTTTTCCTCCTTCCTTCTTCTTCCACAGAGGCCAGAAAGAATATAAGTTCCTTTACTGGAAGAGAAGAGGGTATGTTTTTTTTTCCTAATCTCCTGCAACATGCAGTACTTAGAAGGGTGGGAAGAAGGCCATCTATCTTCCCTGTTCTGATTTTACTGTGGTTTGCTGACTGCCATTTTATTCTCTTCTAGGTAAATATTCCTTGCACTTCTGATCTTTGCCACGCTCTGTGCATTCATTTTCCAACACAATTCAGTACTACCCACACACCCTTGTATTTTCATATATTTTTGCATAACCTCCTATCATGCCCCAGAGCATGCAACATATCTTTAGCATCATGCTGTCTACAGAAGCAATATTTTTATGGGTCACAACTTGAACCTTTGCTGTTTCTCAAACACTTCACAAAACATACATATACAAAAACCTGTTACAACTAAAGGCTCCAGGAACATCATATGTCGGAGCAGAGTTTGCCCAGGTCAAGTTCTGTGCTGCATAGAGACCATCTGTTCTAATGACACAATCTTTAAAATAGTACACATATATTCCTTGCAAACTAGACTACTCTAAGAGAATCTAATGCTTTCTTTAAGAAGTTCATAAACCTAGTAACATTTAAAAGCTGAATATAAAGTTAATTAGAATTACATAGTACATTTCTGAATTTGAAATCACTTCTTCTCTTAATTCATCTTTATACTGGTTGTATCAGGTTCATCATACTAGAAACCTGCACAACAGGTCCTGGTGAGGCTAGAACTAGAAGTAGTGACATGGATTCATGAGACATGATGCAAAGGAGTTTAAGAGCTCTCCCAGGCTAGGAAATAGTGTAGAGAATGTGATCAGAAGCAAGGCTAGCTGTTATTTTTCTGAATCTCCTGAGGGATTTACAGAAGAAAAGAAATGATAACAGCAACGAGAAGACAGAGGCAAAACAACAAGCATCAGAAATCACAGCTAAACAGACAAGAGATAGAACAAAAGAAAAAGCCACTGTGGCACACAGAGTAGCTAAGAGCAGTCCATGCAAGGAACTCCTACATGCTGCAAGGAGACACTAGTCATGTCTCCATGATGAATATTACATCATTTCTTCTGTCTCTGTCAGTATCTTAGTGATTCAGGTCATTAGTTCAAACAAGAAGTGGTAGACCATTACAGAGCTCCTTTACTCTACCTGTACCTAAAAAGGAGAGTCTTTTCGTTATAGACATCTATTATATAAATTCAACAATCTTTCCTAGTTCTTTTTTAAATCGGTGGTAATCAGTTGATATCAATAAGGGTAGGATAGGATCCCAAGACAACGAGATTACCTTAATACAATATAAATCAAGTTTGTTGATTTTGGTCACACAGAAAGTGTCTCCTTATGGGCTGCACCCAAACTTTCCCATTCAGACTACTAAATGAACATCAGATAATAAAAAATAATACGATTTCTATCAGTAAAATTCAAGGATGGTGTAGATATGGGATTTTTTTAACTTTTGTCAACGACACAGCTAAAGAGAGTGTGTTGGACTTATTTTCTATAATTTTGCCTACAGATCAAGTTCAGGCCTCACTCAGGAAATCCTAATCCTGTAAATGTCATTACTTATTAGCTGTGTGTAATGCACATAGTTCAAAGCATTAGCTTCTATTTTTTGCCTCCTGCATTTAACACCTTTGTTTGTTCACACTTAGCTTCATTGCCACCTCTTCATCTTTTGAGCACATTCAGCATCACTGTTCTTCTGGGACTACAGAAATCAAGCAGGCCACAGAAATGAAAAGATGCTACTCCCCAGACTGTTTCACTTGATTCTCAGCTGTCCCTGGTTTCACAGGCCAGATAGCCATCTGCCCAGACAGAAGTGAATTTAGTGCGATCTAGAAAGATAAAGTAACCATTTAGAAACCATGACTACAATGTTAAGGAAGCATGAATCCAAACTGGGCAGTGTTACAGATCCCTCCTTCTGAGCAGATGGGCTGCAAAACAGCAGAGTTCGCAGGGACCAGCTGCAGGCTTTCATAATGAATACAAGCTGCTGACAGCAGTCTAGACAGGCACAACAGCTAGAAAACACATTTCCATAATACAATAGCCTGTTGCAAAAATGAAGATTGCTTCTTGGCATTCCTACTAAAGTTTGTGTTCATATTAATAGAGCTGGATTGTTATATGCTTAAATCCATACTTACTCCACCAGACTGTGCTGGTTAACACACACAAAAAAGAGGCGTACAATAATACCAAGGTTAAGAACCAAATATAACAAACAGCTTTTTGGATTTGTGCTTGTTTGTTTACCCAAAGAAAGCTGCAGTTTTCTCAAAAACAAATTGTTTAATGTGGAAAAAAGTCTGGGAAAAATCTAAATGTCATATACTGATCAGTTAAAACCAAGATAGTTTCTTGGTTTTGAACTGGTGCAGAATATTTAGTTTTGGAACATTAAAAATTTTAAAACTGAATTTTCTTATCAGTGTTCCACCTTATGAATACTGTGAATCACATCCAGTTGTGATGTGTTTTCATGATTTTTTCCCCATATGGTAAACAGAAATTCCGTTTCTATCAGCAGCATGATGT